>CAJHZI010000768.1:70000-193118 GCA_905160935.1 Enchytraeus crypticus
TGTATGGATAAGGCATAGATTTTGTGAAGGGATTAACTTGTTGATCTAAGGAGTGCACTTATGGAGCGGCAAAGCAGACTTTGAGTATGAATATGTACTTTGAAGCTGCCACTTTGCAGTGCACTGAAGAGCGAGAAGATGGCTTAGCTTTAAAGTGTAAACTGTCTTCATGATTTGTCAGTTATGCCGAGTTATGCCGCAGAGAGTGCCAGACTTAAAATTGCTATTGCAAATTGAAGATACCCTTAGCCTTTCCGTAATATTAAATTATTTCTGCGGTGCGGGCTGTCTATTCTCGGGCAATCCTCAAATCTTCCTGTAAGCTGCTGTTCACTTCAGGAATTTATGACAAAATATGGTACACAGTGGCGTTGCCACGGAGCTTCAAAAAATTGATTTATTTTACACAGTGGCTTCGCCATGGATCTATTAAAAACTGATCTATTTTACACAGTGGCATCGCCACGTGGTTGTTGGGGGCTCAAACAGCCTCATTTCTGGAGAAATGAGGTTGTTTGCAGTTAGCTTACCCCCTCAATCTTGCAGAGTGAGGGGGTATGCTAGTCTATTAATTTTCACATCGGGCAAGTGTTATGCAATTTGTTGTCGGTCGTACTCGACCTGAGTCTGAGTAGACCAATGTGTATACGAATGAGGCAAAAACAAGCAAAAACCGATATCGGTGCTGTTCTATGCCGATAACACTAGCATTATTTATCAACATTTTTAAAAACCCCACATGTTATGGGACGGCTTCGCCACTGATTGTACAGGTAACCTTCTACTTTCTGCACTAGCGCTACTGCAGCTTCTCTTCAAGATGTGCAATTCTAGAGAGAATCGAAGCTGTTGACATCTCGTGTTCTTTCAATCGGCTTATATTCTGCTGCAGTCAAGTTGTCGCTTTACTTGAATCCTTATAAGATTTAATTAGAACGTGAGCTTGCGAGAGCTTTAATATACAGATCAGCATTGCCTTGTAATTATTGTTAGCCTAAGACACTTGACAGGAAATCATTACAGATGAGATAACTGTAATTGAAGTTAAAGATTGAGAAGAGTGTGATATTTAAACCCTTATATAGTTACTGGCGTAATCATCGCTTCAAGTATTTATCCGCTATATAATGATTCTTTGCGGAATTATTCCTTATATCCATCCTTCAAATATACTCCATGTCTTCAAATAATTTCTTTACGGTACTTAAGTAAGAAATTTAACGACATGGTACTTAATCATCTGCATCAGACTGCTTTCATTGTAAAGCTGCATTCATGAAGAAGCTTTACAATGAACGTAGGTCGTTTAAGTCCAACACTAATACCCAATATTATAAACGGAAAGATATTCTCGCCGACAGCAATCTCTACCATTTGACTTTATCCGTGAGATAACTACCAATCTGCTTTTTGCATACTATGAAACTTCTCTATTCTCACCTTTCTTTGAGTCTGTAACGTCTCATTTCCAAGAATTCTAACCATTTAAGCGGATTTTGCGCTCTCCTATTGGCTACCTGCGACGGTTGAGTATCAGCCCCTGGCGACAACTTTTGTTTTAATCTACCGGTGAGAATAACCGCCCGATCTCGAAACAATAACTATCCCGTCACATGTAGCTGAAATCAGCTCAGATACCGACCGACATCTCGTTCATAAGATGCAAAAGCGACTTACGGCGACGATATCGCTCTGATCTTCGCTTTATAAGATCAGCGGTTAGACCGATAGATTCGGGCGCCTATATAAGTCTGAACGACTTTTATGAAGGTTCATTCGAAGATTTCCCGTTAGCCGCATTCAGGTAAGTTCTACTCAACAGATTAATAAAATGATGCTGCACGATGTTGTCTTGGACGATAGTCGCACTCTAATTGTTTTGTGTTAAATTATTTCGCATTATTGGCATAGTCCTAAGCTAAAGTGAAAGTGTTTGCTACGGAAACAATTGTATTAATTAATTACTGCTTAATATAAAAGAATATTTATAAATATTGCTAATAATCAAACAACTCTTGGCACAAAAGTAGTGACAAACTGACAATAGTGTTTGTCACATAAAAAATTGTTTGCTAAAATGTTGGCAATTTAAAAATTTGTGAGTAACATATTGCTCAAATTAATAGGTTCCAAGGAACCACATGTAATCTTAGATCCATATAGTGTTAGTGTTCATTTCTACTGGTTTGTGTAAACTTGCGAATGATGTAGTCTGTTGTAACCTTTATCACGCTATAGTTGATATAGCATTAGTATCGTATCACTTTCGCATAGACAGAGGTCCAATGGCATTGTAGAAATAAATACATAAAGTCCAGATAGGCCTACGGATTGATCGTAATTCTAACTTTAATTTAATTTAATCTTCACGCTCTTCTGTTATATTTGTCATTTTGACCACTGCGTTTGATAAGTACGAAGCGAAATTTTAAATTATCCACGCATACAAAAATGACAAATTGAAACAAAGCAATATGTTAACTTACGTTAAAATATCTAACATAAATACAAATCATTGCAAGAGTTGTCTTCTTTGAGAATTTAACTCAACTTATATATACATGTATAAGGTAACTCAAGTCTTCCCATCCCACTTAGGCCCAACTCTATATTAAACCTTTTGAGAAGATTTAATTGAATTGGATTACAGATATGGCTCTTCTACTGCATCTTCTATTTCTTGTAGATCGTTTGTCAATTGCGTACAAAAAATTCTTCTGTCTGTTCACTTGAAGATATGATACAGCATACAAGTAGGTCGGTGACTGTGAATGTATGATGAGACGAATTTGAACTACCTCTACAGTAGTTACATTGCAGTTTAGAACACCATTTCTGGTATCGTCATCGGTTGTTAAACCGACGTTAAATCTCTTCTGATTACTAGCATCGCAGCAAGTAAATTGACCTTGGTGCAAAGAAGCCGACCTTATATTTTTCTTTTAGCTAAAAGTAGTAGTTTATCTAAATTTAACGTCAATTTAAGCTTAAGATTAGTTGTTATCGGTTATTTATAAAACAGCTTCATGCAATGGAATCAGAAGCCGGATCCTATTGGTCAAGCCGTTCTTCTCCCAATGACGCATACAGCGCGTCACACGTCAAGCGACCAATGAACGCGTTCATGGTGTGGTCACGTGAGAGGCGACGTCAAACAGCGAGAGAACATCCTCGTATGCACAACTCTGAAATCTCGAGGAGACTGGGAGCCGAGTGGAGAGAACTTAGCGAGGTAATCTTAAAATCATGTGAGAATTTAGGAAACTAAGTCTTAAAATAGTAATTTTAAAGCTTAGCTAGGTGCAGAAATTTAGTGAAGCAAGCCTAATATACATCTAGTGCTACGCTAATGTAGAATTTAATGTTCTAAGCCTTTGGCATAATTTATGACAAAAATAGCGAGGTCAAGTTACTCAATATGTGAGAACATAACGAGGAGAAATCTTAAATAAGATTTATGTGAATACTTATGCTTCCTTTATTGTAAATGCTGCAAAGCCAATGTAAAGTTTAAATGTCAGTTTCACCTCTCGAAAGCGATATCAGCGACGGGTGAGCCCAGGATTTTAACCAACACCTACTGATCTGCGGTTGGATATCTTATCGACATTGTCACTGGCTCCAGTGGCGATGTCGGTTAGTGTAATGTAAAATGACAACACAGGGTGTAGCCAACTAACTAATTGGCAGTTTAATGACGTAAAACTACTCATCCTTAATGCAAGAATTTTGTGAGATATGTTTACTTGTAACTTGCACATCTCTCTCTATCTATCTCTCTCTCTCTCTCTCTCTCTCTCTCTCTCTCTCTAAGCGTCATTACATATCAAAGTGGTGCAGGTAGTCATATTTTCACACTATTGTTTTCGATGCTTAGCAGTAACTCATTATATTTAGGATTTAGGCTCTTGTTCGTTCTTTTAAAACTTGCGAATCACCAATAAACTGATTAGCGTGCTTGGTGGATATCTGTTGATCACACCATGATTAATAAAATCACTTTAAGAGATTAGATGACCAGGCTTGAGGCAAACCTGCTAAAGAGACGGGCATCAATTCGAATTTCAGCCTCTGCTTGTCAGTGACGGGCTATAGTACAACTATTACGAGTAAATAGGTCAGTTTAACAAATTGTTTAGTTACGTGCTCAATCCTGCTATTGTAGCCGTTGTGATAAGGTATAGACTTTAAGCTTAGCTAGTGATATTTAACTCAGGTAAATTTTTTAGATTTCAGGTATGCCATAGAAATGTCGTATCATGTACCGATAAGGTTTTTGAACATCATATCGGACAACATAAAATAAAAATTTTAATTGATGGAAAAGCTAATTACAACATAGCTAACTTTAACGTTTATTCCGTATCACAAGGGGTGTCAGAGACGGGTTGATATTAGAAATGAAGGCATCCTACTGCTCAGGCAAGAGTGCAATCTATTTGACTTATAATTATCCAGCCGGTATAGTACAATTCTTTAAAAAGAAACTAAAATTCTATAAATATTGTACAAACTTAAGTACACAATATAATAATACAAAATGTACAAATTAATTCTATTTTACAGCTGGAAAAACTGCCATTTATCAATGAAGCGAAGAAACTGCGGGCACTTCATCTCCTGCAGCACATCGATTACAAGTATCGACCAAAGCGTCGCCCTCAGAAGTCCTTCCTGACTCAATTCAGTGGAAACCAGAATGACTTCACCGAAATGTTCAGCGAACAACCACGTCACGATACTCTCAATCAGCCGGCGTACCAGCCCGCCACACCTGGAATCTCTGGAGAATTCTCCAGAGCAAAGTGGGAAAAAGAACGTCAAGATGATCTGGCTGACAAAAGCCATATTGAGCCTCAGATCTCGGATGGAATGAGAGGTTGTACAGAATCAAATGATTTATACAGCATTGATACAATTGGAGAATTGCAAGGATCCAGTATAGATCCTGTAGGAGAAATGCACGTGTCCAATGAGAGTGTGAGTCATAAGGTTGAGTCATCGCTTGGTAAAGGGTTGCTTCATTCAGAGCTGTTGGCCTCTCTGAGCAACAACAACAAGTCAAGTGGCAGGGCCTCCAGCAGCTACACTGGTGCACCAGGTGGCGGTCATCATTTGAGTCATAATAACAGATTAATCAGAAACCATTTCAGAGATCATCAACCGTGGGGTAATAAAAACGCCAACATTGCCAGAAGCAGTAGCAGATGGAATAACTACACACTTCAGTGGAATATCAACGCATTTCTGGCACATTATTTCAGCACGTACGTTCCATTGACCTACTGGCGTCCAATCTCCAATCTTATGCTAAATGATCAACAGAATCTTTTGAGTCAGAAACATCTGGACCCGCGCCATGTTGATAGGAATCTGTGCGCAGACTCTGCTACTTCTATGAGTTCTGATTGGATGAGGCGATCAGCGCTTGATCAGCGGAAGCAGGAGGAAGAGAAGGAGGCGTCCAATAGTACGACATGTGTCCCGGGCCTAGAGTCGACGACAAATAAAGTTACATAGATTAGTTTTGAATGTGCTGTACTCTTAATGCAAAGATTTCTTTTTAAAAATTGCATAGATTCAACTTTAAAATCATTGAGAATTGAAAAAACTTGTTAGATATTAAAGCTATTATTTTTAAGTGAAAAAATGTCAATTACATTTATTGAAGAAAGCAAAAGTTATTAAAAACAACTTTTAAATAAAATAAAAATGTAAAGTTAAAATCTCCCTGCTCACTATTTGGCCCTATTGTTTTAACTACCAAACCATTCGACTTGAGCCAATTGCGTCCATTTGACAGAAGAAAGGATGAATAACGGGCACTTACTGGAAAGGTTTTGCCATACCCAGTTAATTTGTCATACAAGATAAGGCTTAGAACTCATTTAAGTCTCTTATAGGAAAATTGTAAACCCATTATTTGTGCTCTGCATGGTGAAGGATTCAATGTAAATATTTCTACTTCCAGTTTGCTGTCATATTCAGTGAGGTAGCTCCGTGGACAAATACTGATACCATAACAATGTCTATTGCTTTACCAAACCTTAATATAGCCTTTAACTAGATAAAAATTCTTGATGTGTTTTAAAATTGTCTTCCTCAGTTCCAGCTTAGTCGTCTCCTCCGATACTTGAAGAACACTGATAGCCTATTCTGTAGTGGCCCATACAGAGCTAGGGACATTTCAAAGCCATGAATTTGTGTTGATATGCACAACGCTCTGGCGCCCGAAAATAGATAAGCTAACTTTGCACCTAGACGCATACCGCAAATCTTCTATAAATGAAATAGTTCTATATCTACAAATAGTCTATCCATTCATTCTATTGAACCTTCTACTAAATGGAAAAATATTTTACAAACTGTATCATTTGTTCACTGCCAAATATAAATTATTTTTGACAATAAGAAAAACAAGTTGCATAATTCCTTCTGACCTAGTAAACTCTAAGCTCTACTCACTGATCAAATAGTCTTCAACTGAACTTATAGGACAATAACCAATTAATGCTGCCCTTGTGCTTTTTAGGCATACACGGTTAAGGTCACAACTCTTCAAATAATATATAAAAATGATTCGAAACTATAGCAGTTGGTTCGTTTCTGAATTTAACAATAAATAGAAATGTCGGGGAATGTAATTATATTGAACTTTTCTATTATTCGTAATATTCATTTGTCGTTCGTTGACTATAGTAGTTTCATTTTATTTAATATTATTAAGAAGAATAAAGAGTGTAAGTAAAAAGTAAAAAATGTGAACTCTGTCCCGGAGCAGTGGTGAGCCAACAATGCCTCTAGCAGCCTTGAGCCCCACCGCCAAAATTAGGTCACTTTTGCAATTCGTCCCGATCCGCTGAGTTTCTTCAGAGGTGAAACAATTAACCTATTTTTTCAAAACAAATGTAGGATTTTAGGCATTTTAGGTTATCCTCTCACTTTTAGAAAATTTTTAGCAATTTCTGGAGACTAGGCGCTCATCAATCGAATGCCCTTTGTGACGATGGTTGGATCTTAGTGCTTTTGTCGCCTTCTACGACACGTGCAGTCACCGGTTGGTCTATTCTTCAAAAAGCATGGACGTAACACGGGGAGCTCATTTCACTTCGGTTGATAAAAAAATTTGCTGTGACAATCATTAACTCAATTAACTATGCAGTTAAGCTAGAATTCAACAAACTTTTACATAAACGCAGTATTTTCCCTACAATTCACAGTACGACGCATATTCCATAACTCATTAGATCATCGGAAAATTGCAATTGCATTCTGCAGTACTTACATGTAATACACATGTATTATATCAGCTTTTTATTAATTACAATAATTATATGACGGCAATATCATTCAGTTATCATATCGGAGTTTCTTTGACTTCTCGAACAGATGTAGATTCGGTGCACATGCACTGACTGCTGCATTCAAAAGCCACTGAGGTTGACTGGCACTGAGAGACGTTTAGTCGTGTGCCTGCCGTAAATAGAGCAATTATTCAACAATTTACCAATTTACAATGTTTAAAAAACATTGTTTGAGACATGTTTAAAACAATTTACCATTTTCTTATACAACGATTTTAATTAGACATTGTACTTCGATGCTGATGATAAAATTCCTTTCAATTACTAATTAATTAATTAAGATAAAATACCTTTTTCTTACCGCTTATAAATTAATTTATTATTTATCATTTATCCAGAATGAACTCACATACCGAATTGGATGCGAAATTGCGTTTAAACAAAATCCTACCTTAAATTAAACTGAATAACATTAACAAAGCATAAATATTTGAATGTAGGGTAGCTTCTATTACTTTTCACGTAGTAGCAAAATACGCCTTATTAATTTTGGCGAACAAACAAATATATATATATATATATATATATATATATATATATATATATATATATACATATATATATTATATATACATGTATATATATATAATATATATATATATGTACATGTATGTATATACACACATGTATATATATATATACACACTTATTCATATACATATATACAGGGTGAGTATAAAAAAAGATAACACCTGCAAAAAGTTTGAATATCTCAGGGTATTGTTAATATTTGTAAATTAAACTTTTACCAATTAATAAGGGACTAATTTCTGGTGGGGTGGCCAATTTTCATCCATATTGGTGCATAGATTGTCCAGTTATGCAAGTTTCAGCAGAGCAACCCCCATTTTTACCTTAAAATGGCGTTTGCTACAACGGTAAGGGCAGATTGCACTTCATTGACGAGAAGGTAAGGTTGAACTCTCAGTATTACGTCAGTACTTTGCTTCCGGAGCTGTTTGATGATTGCCATGCTCTTCTACCAAATGGTTTCATCTTTCAGCAGAATGGTGCTCCGGCTGATGCATCTCGTCATGCACAGGAAAGGATCAGCGAGAGAAACCCGGATTACATCAAGAAGAATGAATGGCCTCCAAACTCACCCGATCATAATCCTCTGGATTACCATATCTGGGGAACCATGCTGCATCTCTATCAGAAACATCAGCCGAAGCCTAAAAACAAGACAGAACTGCAGGAGGAGCTTTACGCCATTTTTAGGTAAAAATAGGGGGGTTGCTCTGCTGAAACTTGCATAATTGGCCTGTCTATGTACCAAAATGGATGAAAATTGGCCACCCCATCAAAAATTAGTCCCTTAGTAATTGGTAAAAGTTTTATTGTAAAATATTAACAATAGCCTGAGATATTCAAACCTTTTGCAGGTGTCATCTTTTTTTTTACTCACCCTGTATATATATATATATATATATATATATATATATATATATATATATATATTTCTTAAAAGTATTAAATGGATAGAAATTGTACTTATGATAAATATAATATTACAGCAATACGTAGTTTTACATATTACTTAAGCCATAAATCATGCGTTTTTGGATTATGATTTCTGTACACAATTACTAATTTTGCAATAGTTTTTTTGATTATGATCGTAAACTAAATGCATTTTCAATTTAGACACATACATTCATTTTTTCGTTTGTACGGTCGTATCCAGTGTAATAAATTCCATTTAACCGCCGCAAGCAAAATGCAAATTCCAATCAGAATAGAGAGAACACAGAGAGATCCTCCTATGAAAATTCTCGTCGACTCACTCTCCACAGACACTGTACAAATACATGTATCTCTAACAATGAAAAGCTGTTAAATCTAATGTTAACGTCAGTCTCCTCAACCGAAAGAGATGTCAGAGACGGGTGAGACCTGGATTTGAATCCCGTAAGTACTGATCCGCAGTCGAATTTCTTACCGACATCTCCACTGGCTCTAGCCATTGCAATAACTATTCAGATGTAATCTATGTATTATGTATCTATTGTATTGTATATATTAATCAGTTTTAATCAATTAGCGCAATTATGCTAAGTGATATAGAATATCAATATTGCTGTAATAATATAATTTTAAAACTATTTTCTTTTAGTAAATATAAATGTTTAACTAACAAAATGTATTGACAACTATTTATCTTGTAGTATTAGGCTTAATTACTTTAAAGAAAGTCAGTCTCGTTTTACGATCACCATGGTTCATTTTCTGCAGATAATGGAAATTGCACCAATACATTGTATGTATGTGGGCTGTAGAGGCAGAGAAACTATATTCAGAATTCCAAATATAGAAAATCTGTACTAATAATCCCATTTTGAAGCAATGCAAAGAAGGCCTCGACCAAATATTACAAATAATTTAGATGCGGCAAAGGAAGAAAGTTTCAACATGTTCCAAGTTCTGTGATTCAAATAAAGTTTCAACATGTTCCAAGTTCTGTGATTCAAATGTGAAGTGCAGCACATGGTCAATTGTAATGAGATCTTGAACGATTTAGCTGATTTTAGAGTTTGCAATAAAATCTGTAGACATGAAAGATGGATGAAACATGGAAGAAGGAATAAAAGTAGGAGGAAAATTGTTACAAGATGTACGATTTGAAGATGACCAAGGAATGGTAGCGGAGAGTGAGACTGAACTGCAGAAGATAATGGATAGTCTGAAAGATACGGCTTTGAGATATGGCATGAAGATTAATATCAAAAAGACCAAAGTGATGAGAGTGTCCAATAATAAAGGTGAAGTTAATATCACAATAAATGGCACGCTATTGGAACAGGTATGTAGTTTGAAATATTTGGGTCATTCTATAACCGATGACAGGAAATGTGATCTGAAATATGCAGTAGGATTGCACAAGCAAAAGTGACTTCGTTAATAGGAAAAACTTGTAACAAAAAGTCTGAAAATAGACAAAAAGATAAAGATAGTGAAAACTTTGGTTTGGACCACGCTATTGTATGGATGTGGAACATGGACCTTAAGAAAGGGAGGTAACAGGAAACTAGAGGCATTGTAAATGTGGATTTGGGGAAGAATGGAGAGGATTAGCTGGACTCAAAAGGTTACAAATGAGGAAGTTATGGAGAGATTTGAAACAGATAGACAGTTGATAAATGTGTTAAGAGTTGGATAAGACACATTCTAAGGGGAGAAAGTCAATTAAAAGAGGCCATAGAAGGTAGAATTGAAAGAAAAAGAGGCAGAGGCAGGCGGAGATTAGTCATGTTAGATGATTTATAGACCCACACATATGTGGAAATGAAGAGGAAAGCGGAAAACAGAGAAAGTGGAGGCGTTATATACCATGGACCTGCCTGTAGGCAGTGAACTAAGATAGAGTGTTTGCACAACTAACCAGTGAAGAGTATTCTTGCATCATCGCCAGCAGACGCCTTTGAATAGTTTCCGGTAACGTTGCTGACAGTGCATACAGCCACAACTCTCAGTAAATACATAGCATAATGCACAGACGAAAAGAAAGATGAGGAAGTAAATTTCAGAGACTTGGAGTATGTTTCTGACACAGGTGGCTGCCATACTGCACTGGTGCCGTCTATCGTCCCACCAGTAGGAAGCCATGTACCATCAGCCAGGTATTGAACCTGAAACTTCTGGTTCAGTGGCACGGGTTCTCTGACCTTCCACCTGACCACAATGAATCTGTTAACCTGCTCAGCGGTCACGTTGATTGGAACTCCTAGAAAACGTGCGGCTGTAACAACAACATCAACATCTCTACGCCTACAGAGGAATGTCCTGGTGGCTCAGTGTGTAAGAGAGCGCGATAGATAACGGCATAAAGCTTCAAATGTCATTCCTAAGGTCCTGGGATCAATTCCCGGTAGAGATGATCAGAGAGTAAAATCTCAAACATTCACTATTCAGGGTACTTCAGTACACCTGAGATCTTGAAGGGAAGACTTCAAACATCTGACCTTGACCTTAAACTCACATGTAAAAAAGGCTAACATCAATCAAGTTCCCGCTTCGAGAGCAAATCAAATGAGAAAGTCAAATGGATTTGAACCTGAACCTACTGATCTGCAGTTCGACAGATCAGTAGGTTCACATATAGCACTTAGAGAAGAAGAAGACTCTTCTCTGCATTCCGTTTTCCGCTTCACGCCCACACACGAATGGATCTTTAAATTATCTAACATGATTATACCTTTATTATTTGGGGTCTGCTTAGAACGAGATGGGCCCCGTATGCCTTCTACAGTATATGTATTCAAATTCCGTAACAATTGGTAATATTTCTACACATTCTACTTTATCGCCTTCGTGAATTTCAATTTTGTTTACATTTGAGTAATTGTATAGTTTAAACTTTTACATGAATTTATAATTATATTTGATAAATTAGGCAGAATTAATAAGCAGAGCTACTCAATTTCTTATATTTAAGCGTAGATTGCCAAGGCTCAATTTAATAAATACTACAAAAACCTATGAACCATAATTAACAGATTCAAATGGAAATAAATGGATTTCATTTAGTATCTTGTCATTGCATCTTCCAGCCATAGCATTTTCCAGCCACTGCCTCTCCAGCGCCTGCAGTTTTCATTTTTATTGCAATTTTAATATTCTAGTTAAGCAGATGTTGTGACTTACTTGAACAACTCGGTTGATTATGATCCCAATTCTGATTGCTTTCAGCTGATAAGTGTTGCTTTTTATCATACTGTAAATTCTCAGATCCAAGTCTTAAATCCTTCACTTCATTACCTGAGTTGCACATATTTAATAAATAACTACCACAAATATAGACATCTTTATACGAAAATTATTAAATCTATATAAAAGTCGTATAAGTTACTGTAGACAATTTATCTACTATATATATATATATATATATATATATATATATATATATATATATATATATATATATATATATATATATATGTATATATATATGCATGTATATATATATAAACCTATACGTATACACGTATAAATATATAAAATATATATTCTGATATAGATACTTACTTTCTGGATTATATTACTCGATGTTTTCCTTGACGACAGTAGAACTCTAACTATATTATTATTGTTGTGGCTGCATTGATAATAAGGCATGATAATACACCTACGTATACATAAAATCATCATCATGATCTTCCCTTGAATCCCAGTTTAACCAGGGTCGGGATAAAAATAGACTGTCTCGAATCCTCTCTGGCCTACTTCATATCATCAGTCAATCCCCTATTTGAGATTTTTCAATTCGTTTAAATTTTTGTAGCAATTTCTGGGGCCTAGGAGCTCACCAACCGAATGCCCTTTTTGACGTTGGTATGGATCTTAGTGTTTTAGTCGTCTTGTACGACACGTGCAGACACAGGGTGGTCAATTCTTCAAACAAGTCGGACACAATACGGGGAGCCTACTTATGCACAACATAATCACTAGAACTAATTGAAATGTAAACTGTAGAGTAACGTTATTGAGTTATTCACATTGATGATCAGGTGCAACTGATGATCAATGATATGATCAGTGTAGCTTGGAACTTTAGCTAAAATTGACAGACAAATGATAAAATTGCATTGAATATTGTATCCTTGTTTTTTAATGTAGCCGAGAGCTTCTCAGAGTTTATCAAAGAAAATATTTACATTTTTTCTTCAATTTTTTCAACTTCCTTCACTTTCATGTCCACATGCTGTGGAGATAGCATTAAATACCAGATACTCATTCATGTAGGCCTAATAGACGGTATGCTGGTAATAAAATGTTTCATTATAAATTGTCTGTAATTAATTCCAAAAAGTACTTAGCTTTCTTGGAATATGAAGTTAAATATTACTAAAGAAGTAAATGAAAAAAATTCATTTCTATAATTATAACTGATAAGAGAGGGTTTTAGTATTTTGACAGCGGTCATTCATTCAACCCTTTATTTGTTTTCACTGTCCTAATAAACAACAAATACAGCATACTTAGTAAGAAACTAAATCTTCAGTGAAAGGCTATTAAATTATTTAATTTAAGCTATATTTGTGCCTGTATTTCACTTATTTGAAAATATCAACAATTGCTTGATAACTCTGTTATGTCACGTACATTAAAGAAAAAATAGCAAAACATATATCCGAAAGAAATATTAAATTTAACCAGGGTGGTTCAAGAAGCATATTTTCAAGGCATAAAATTAATAATAGTAATAAATATTTATTTCAACTATTAATTTAAAAAAATTAAATTTATCTCGCTAGTAGTCATTTGTGATACTAATTGCCTGAAGATTTTACCTGATTATTTTTGTCATCATATTTTGGGATTATCTCTGGGAAAATTCTAAAAAATCACTATCGACAATATAGTTGAATATTAAAAAATTAAAGTGAAAAGGAAATTATAAATTGGAAGTGTCAAATGAAAACAATGACACGTTAACAAGCTTACGTTATAGTTTATAGAAGAAATTTTTTCAATTAATCATATCAATAATGCAGTAATGTCTTACCTGCTGTCCAGAAATCTACCACATCGCTATTCAGTTCATTGCTCATGTAACTCCTCGCTGAGATCTGAATGCTATAGCGAGAGCTGGGCTGCAGCTGGTTAAGGATCAGCACACAGGAGGCTGCCAGAAGAGTTATGTTCAGAGTCCTCCAGCTTGAGTGGTCCGAGTGCTTTATCCTTCAATATAACCAATATGAATAAAAATTTAACGTCCTGTTCCTGGCAATAAGGCAATGTCAGAGACGTCAATTGCAGTATATGCAGAAAATGAAAGTCTAAATAGCCGGTAGCTTACAACAGTTTAGCGACCTGTGTGTCTATATTGTATTTACAACAGCATATTATATTTTTATCAATGGAGTGTTCTTTGTGAAACAATGAATAGGAATATGTACCATGGATCTGTAATTTGGCAAATAACTAATTGTAAATCATTTAGTCTGCAATTTACACTAGTCATAAATTGTTAGTTTTAGGGAGCAAACGCAGAAAGCGTAAAATTACTATGAAAATATGGTTATAGAGATATGGTTGAAATAAGGAAATACCTTATGCGCCGGTAAATAGTGGTTACCGGAATTCCAAAACTAGAATTTAAAATTATCGCAAATAAAATTGATTCGAAAATTCGAAAAACGAGAATTGCGCAAAATATGTGACGATTACTGAGTTCTAATTAATCCCTGCCTGGGTGCTATAGTTGGAGGTTTACCGCTTAATTCTTTGGTAGGATCACGACCATAAGAAGATCTTCAGTGGTGTGGCAACCTCTGCAGTTGATTGACCTACTCGAGACGTTCCAGATATCCTCAATAAGGGAGAAGCGAGAACATGGAAATTAAATCCTCATGGATTTTTAAATTAATGCTCAAGGATTGTTTAATAAATACTCACGGATTGTTGAAAATATCCTCATGTATTGATGAAATGAAAATGCACAATGAAATGAAATTTCACTGTAAGCAGAACATCTGCAATGAAATATTTACGTTGTCATTATTATTGCAAGAGCTAACCAATGACCATGTTCAGTCACTCTGACCCTGTCACTAAAATGACAGCTTATGAACGATAAATAGGAAGAAATACCAGAGTATATAGTGAAGCGAAACTCCTCTGAGATAGGCAGGTATCCAGCTGATCACCGCACCAGAGCTATCTGGTGTTACAGTCAGGTTACTAGGAGCACGCCCAGAACCATAGTCTAATAAATAATAAGATAGGGACTTATAACGATGTATCAAGAAAAACAAAACAAGAAAAGGTGTTTTGCATTGTATCGTTCATTTACTGAACTATTAGGATCTAATCGAACTTCAATTTCCTGCTTCAAAGGAATGTCAGTGACGGAGGGAACACTGGATTTGAACTCTGCAACTAATGACTTGCAGTCACAAATTGAACTGATGATGCTTCTAGCTCAGTTCAATGCTACAGCCATCAATAAAAATGTAAGCCTAATCGTAATTCATTTCATTTTAATCTGACAACCGCAGAAATTTACAATACAGAAATAACATGTAAGATTAGAGATTTAACATATAAATTAATATTCGTGTGTAAAAGAAATGAAATTTAGACAATTTTTTTATATTATTCTGCCAAAAATAGAAAATTCTTTCTATGACAGTTACTATCAGTATTAAAATTATTGTTAATATTAACATTAAATTAACTAACTTTATCTAGAATAATTCGAGCAGTAAAGTTCCTATCACTCAGACTGTATCTTTTTATGGGAAGAGAAACTCATCTCTTAGCAGCATATCTTTGGGTTGCATCATTTTGATTGTCTTGCGGAGCCAATACCTTAGTTCATATTTGCTTGAAAGTACAAAATACACGCAATGGTATTTATTTAATGAACAGAGTTTGAGGTATCAGGTCAAGGGTACCAGTTTAGTAAAGTTTATGTGATCATCCTTTATCTCTCTATTGAGCGCGCCATCGCTCATTCTAAAAATGGGTCCCTCACACATAGTTTTGCACGATACTCAAACTATATCAATGCTCATATTTGTAGCTTTTCTTCAACTTCAGATTACCTGTTGACTACTCTTACGAAACCAGCACAGATGGCAGTTCCAATGCACTTATTCCGCTCACTGTACAAAAACACTAATCAACCAACAAGTTGACCTCAAAGTCTCTAGCTTAAAAACCTTCTTCTTTCCTTTAACTTTGAAAAATGTTACTTTTAATGGTATTTCCCATGTACTTTCTTACTTTCAGCTGCCTACCCTTACAAACAACAGTTTACCTTTGCAGTTATAAATGTCACTTCTGCAGCGATCTCATAAAATTAGCATCAATCATTGTTTGAAATTAATAATTGTAAATAATAATTTAATAATAGACATTTCATAGACATTAATTATTAATAATAAATAATAATTTTGACAATAATTTTCACTGAAACCTAACTGCAAACAAACCTAAATTTAGCAAATTACGCCTCACAGGTTTATCAGATTCAGCGCGACATAAAAAGACAGTTTAGTCTAACCTTCAACGTACAGGAATGTGGAAGCAACAGCGGTTGAGAAGAGATTTGAGAGTATGCAGTCATAGCGCCCTGAGTCCATCAAGCTGAGGTGCTTCAGAGTTACATTCATTCCCACTTCGTCTCCGTCACTGGGCAAGTTCCAAGCTCGAACTACTTGTACGTCTACATCCTTTTCATTCTAAATATACAAACTAAAAGATCAATGAATAAAATTAATATCAATCTTTGTTTGGGATTAGCAAATTGTTTCAAATAAGCCTATATGAATTCTTTTTCACGTCAGAAACTAGTTTTTAAATATCTCACTTAATTATCTACATGCATACAGTATAAAAATTATGAAAAAATAGCAAAGATAATTATTGTATCTTGTCCGACGCCATTAATATTTCAAATGCTTTCAAAAGCTTAATCACCGCTCGCTTCTCATGAAAATACACAGATATATGTATATAAATATAATTGCACTTTAACAAAATCTAAGATAACAGTTAATTCATCATTCTTAAATTCTAGCAGTGTTGATATTTATTTCAAGCCGCTGACCTTTTTCCATGACATCCTAGGATTTGGACGGCCATGACCACTGCATGGGAGAACTACTGATTGGCCAATCTCTCTCTGGTACAGATGTGGAGGATAAATGCGAAACATTGGAGGGTCTGGCAAGCACAAATAATATGACACCAGAGTTACACAACCAATGAATAGACACAGACAGCGTGATTACAGAATGATCATGTCCATATATGTAATCATGTAAAGTCCATGTTACCGATTGACTCTACCACATTGACTCTACCACATTGACTCTACCACATTGACTCTACTACATTGACTCTACCACATTGACTCTACCAGATTGACTCTACCACACTGACTCTACCAAATTGACTCTACCATATTGGCTCTACCACATTGACTCTACCACATTGACTCATCGACATTAGATATCCTCTATTAGATGCTGATTGTTAAGGAATTAAATAATTAATAAAAAAGATAATAGTTCTAATGGATTTAAATCTGTTATTTTATAAAATTGGTTGAATTAAATATGAGTTCCACATGCATTTAAACTCATACAAATGTATGAGTTTAAATGCATGTGGCTGGAGCCAGTGGTGAAGTCGGTAAGACACTCGACCGCGGATCAGTATGTGAGGGGTTCAAATCCTGGGCTCGCCGTCACTGACATCGCTTTCGAGTGAGGAAACTGACATTAACCTTAGCTTTTCTTAGCTTTACAAAAATAAATTAGCAGGAGTAATATGGAATAAACGGCCAGCCAGTCTGAATCTGAAAGGTCTATGACGTCACTGATTTACTTTTGAAAAGTGAAGCTGATTTTATCGTCGGCTTCTTAGCTTCTCAAATCAGATGTGCTTTCTAAAGTATGCCAAAATTCAATTGAAAAAGACGACCTAGCGTCTGATACATCACAGGATGGAGTTACCAAGAACGTCGCAAGCGGAGCACGCAGTTCTACACCAGACTGCACTGACTGATGAGAGAGCGAGATCTACTACCGTGCAGTCCATTAGCCAGAGAGGGGAAAGGAAGATGATTTGTCTAAGGAAGAATAAATCAGTTTATAGTTTGTGTAGGAATGATGTAAAACATGACGTACCAGATAAAGGATGAAGAGACACAGAATTTCATGGTATAAGAGAACTATATTCTACCCATTAATGAATTGAATGCAATAATAGTTAATTCAACCAATTCTATAAAATAACAGATGTTAAAAATCTAAGAGTCTAACTAAAAATCTAAATAAGTAAACGAGAATCAGTTTTATTAAATTGGCCATCAACCTGAGACTCATCAAATATCAGATGAGTAACCTTGAGCGAAAACTCTTACAGCCGCTGACCAAGATCCAGACCCCAAAGAATTTGAACCTTGGCATCGATAGAGACCTTGGTCTGAGTACTTGACCTTTCTCAGACTCAGTTGACCTTGATAGTTAACCTGAGCAGTGTCAACCAGCTCACTGTCCTTCATCCACTTCCAGCTGACTGCTGGAGGATTTGCCAAAGTTCTGCAGTGGAGTAATGATGAGGTTCCCAGAATGAGATAAACTGAGCCACCTCGATCTACTAAGGATCGTGGGATATCTAGCAACAATCACAGGTGATCCGACGCATTGTATCATCAGATCAAATCAAAATTGCTTGCGATGTCTGAAAGCTAAAGCTAAAGCTAATGTTAACATCAGTTTCCTCACTCGAAAGCGATGTCAGTGACGGGCGAGCCCAGGATTTGAACCCCGCACATACTGATCCGCGGTCGAGTGTCTTACCGACTTCGCCACTGGCTCTAAGGTACTATCACACATATTAATATCGATTTCAAGGTGATTTATTTATTTATTTTAAATTTATCTTAACAATATTGCAATCTAATATAATTCGGTATGGTGATATCTACGTCTCTAGCATTATCTTAGGATGAAGAAAATTGAGATTTTATAATTGACTTTATTATTATTATTACGTAACATTTACTCTACTGTATAAATAATTCGTTTTATTTTCGTTCAAGTCGCTGAGTGTCATATTTTGTTGTCAAAAGAGTTCCTTGTAATAAAAATATCACAATATCGCCTTGATAAGGAATTTTCGCTAAATCAAGCTTACCAAATACTCCCAAACTTGTATCTATGCGGACGATGTCATTCTCTCATTACGTTCAATATTAACTCATTCATTAATTCTCCAGTAACGCACTCATAAGATCCGATCTGATCACCACCTTCCCTTGAAAGTGAAGAATTAAAGAAATTAAATTAGTTAGCAAAGTCTATGACAATGACATATATAAAATATACATTAAAGAAGTTACCGTAGTTGGTAAAGACTATGAAAATAGACTTACATAAAATAGACCAACATGTAATAAAATTACATGTAATAGACTTACATGTAACAAACTTAGGCCTACATGTAATAGACCTGCATGTAATAAACTTACATGTAATTAACTTACATGTAATAGACTTACAAGTAATAAACTTACATGTAATAGACTTACATGTAATAGACTTACAAGTGACATTAAGGAAAGCTTCAACTGTTTCCGTAGACTGTTGCGTATACGCCATACAACTGAACCACCCGACGTCATTTCTACTCGCTCGCTCAATGATCAAAGCACCTCCTCGAACTATGACATGTGGCTCAGCTTCGCCAGATAAACCAGCATAGGATTCTTCCAGCTTTATCAGTAAATGAAAACAACTGGATATAACATTGTAGCTGGTATTGCACGTTCATCAGGAAATCATTTACGGTTACACATAACAAGTGTATCGGATGAAGAGTAACTACATAAACTTCCAATAAGTAATAAGGATTTTTGACAAAATAAATCTGCAAATTAGCATCAATCAAAGAAGAAAATAAATAAGACAAAATTTAATCTACCTATTCTAAACTAAAGGAAATTAATTTTTTAAGCAATGAGATTTATCGTCCATTTTGGCTTCAGCTTATTAGCACTAAAATAGATAGGTTTAAGCAAAATATAATATTATTATTTGCTAAGATAACTGAATAGATTCCTTAGGCAATAAATCTGACCCAGAGTGGGGCCTCTAACGAAATCTCATTGATCTGGAACAAATACATACATGTATAGAGCAGATCTAATATCCATCTCACGTATAATTTCTTACAATTTTTCAGAATAGCAACGCATTGTGTGGAAACAGAACTAGTTTATAGGTTAAATATTCACGTAATTGTAATGAAATAAAATTTGAAATTCGGACCTGCAGATTATTATGGCGCCACATGTACGAGATAGGACCAGGGAAAGTGTGAGCCACACAACTAAAAGCCACTCTGTCTCCTTCAACCACAGTTCTATTTATAGGCCGCTCAATGAACTGAATGTAATCTATACAATTAGAAACATACACTATGGAGATACTATTGGCCCTACATGTATAATGAATGCCACGCATTTTAAAAACAAGTTAACGTTAACAGTGTTGAACTACAGAATGATAGCTCCGATATGCAAAATAAAAAAAGACCGACACCTATTTACATGTACACTGTAGATCTACAAATAACTTGGATGTGGCAGTTAAATTGTCCACTAATGCTACTAGTAATGGCATTTCAGACTTTAGCCATATTTAATAATGGTAATTAGCACCCAATAAAATATAGTAACCCAATCAATAGGCTGTTTTCTATCCCAAAGTTAACAAATTACACTATGTATATAATTAAGAAGTGTTTGATTAACTAAACACATATTATGAGATTTGATGTAAAAGAGATGTTACTGATTACGTACTAGTAATAACCGAATCTTTAATCTAAAACCATTCATATGCTAACCTATGATGAGTCAATGATAGACTAAGCCATGGAAGAAGGAATAAAAGTTAGAAGAAAATTGTGATAAGATGTAAGATTTACGGATGACCAAAGAATGGTAGCGGGCAGCGAGACTGGACTGCAGAAGATAATGGATAGGCTGAATGATACGACAGTGAAATATGACTTGAAGATTAACAACAAAAAGACAGAAATGATGAGAGTATCCCACAATAAAGGTGAAATTAATATCACAATAAATGGTACGAATTGGGACAGTAAGGAGTTTCAAATATTTGGGTCATACTATAACCGATGGTGGGAAATGTGAGACTGAAATATGCAGTAGGATTGCACAAGCAAAAGCGGCCTTCGGTAATAATAGGAAAGAACTTTTAACAAAGCTAAAGATAGTGAAACCCTTGGTTTGGACAACGCTATTACAGGCAGCACGAGATTTGGAATGATAGATTATTTAAAGACTCATTCATATGATGTAGACTTGAAGAAAGCGGAATACAAAGAAGCGTGGAGGCGTTAAACATCATGAACCTGCCAGTAGGCAGTTCACTAAGAGAGATGCTAACCTAACCATTAGCTAGCTAAACCATCTCTGATGCTGAAGGAATCCTTTCGATATAACCTAATCCAACCTAAGTCGTATCTCAATGCTAACCATAAGGTCCAGTGAAATAAGCCTAATGTGATTAGTACATCAACATCTGATATAATTTAATCGAGTGCTTCAGATGACCATGTCTCTCCAAGCTATTGGAAAGATCGGCTTAAATGTTACAGCAAGTCTTTGCCATTAAATCAACTCACAGGTTAACTGAACTGAGCCAGTGTCTTGTTGGCATGTTGTTCTTTAGCGGATCAGTAGATGCAGGATTCAAATGCAGTGCTCGTTCGCCACAGATATGCTGTCGAGCTAGAAACTGATTTTAATATTGATCTTAAATCTTTAACAAATGTTCAAATATATATATATATACATGTATATATATATATAAATATATATATATATACATGTATATATATATAAAAATATATATATATATATATATATATATATATATAGATTATATATATCTTCTCTAAGTGCCGTGCCTGCTCCAAGCCTGGGTGGTCATGGTCATATTCCTCCATATGTCTCTTTATATATAATATATATATATATTACATATATATTTGTATATATTCATATTAACGGTTAGAGTATGTACACTTGATAATTGGAAGTGCACTAATAAGAGTATTTATCACCGCTGTGTTAGATTGTTATAATTAAATACTAGATAGATACCATTAGCTACGACTTGTATGTGATGTGAGACTGAACCGATGTGGTTGCTGAAGGTGCAGGAATACACTCCCAGATCTGAGATTCTCACTGACCCCAAGAAGACCCTTCTACCCTGAACTTTGACCTCGGAGGACTGCTCGATGTTGTGATGATCTTTAGTCCATCGGAGTGAACCGGGAGGGTTGGACCTCGACTCACAGAACAGTTCAAGGGGCTGACCAATTTGGGCCACAAGCAGTGCGGGAGAGGCTTCTGAGATTAACGGTAGGGCTAATGTAAAGAAAGTAAAAACGTTTATCAAAATTCAAAATATAGTAAAAAAGAGAGAATAAGGTAATAATTTTGTAGAAAAGTACAAATCTTAAAATAGAAGAACTTAATAGGACTTATTACAAAGACAACTAAACCTATTCTGCGCTCTATGTAGATGCTTTGTACATGACCCTTGTCTTGAGCACATGAATTAGTAATATAAGTAATTGAATTTTACATTATTAATGTATACTTCGTATGACTCGTCCATTAACCTCACACAGTGATTAATGAGTACGGATTAATGAGTATGAATTAGTGGGTATGGATTAATGAGAGTGGATTAATGAGTATGGAAGAATGAGTGTGGATTGATGAATATGTGTTTGGTGTATAACAATATACATGTATATGTACTTACGTCGATAGTTCTCTCTTTCTAACTGGCTTTTTATAATGGTTTCCACTATTAAAAGTTTGAAAAGTTTAAGCAATGATAAAAATATATGATAATGGTCATTTATTTATTTGTGCAATATATAACACACGCTTAAATACACTCATACATGTATATACATATTGAAACCTAAATACACGCACAATCATACGCAAACATTCGTCAAAGAATCAGCCGTAATTTCGACAGGAAATATGAAGAGATAAAGCATGAGCAATTTAGTGACGTAATGCAATTTATTAAATACACTTTACGTGTATATTTACTGCATCTTCTTCGATGTTCTACAACATACTGGGACAACTCATTAAATATAATTTATACAAATATATAATAAATATATATATATAATAAATAAATATATAAATATATTATAAAAATATTTAATTATATAAATATATAATAAATATATCATATAATAAATATATTAACTACTCTTTGAAAATACTTCTCCTAATCTCTAATCTAGAATATATCTCCTAATCTCTAACACTTTGCTATTTCAATCTACAGTATATATATATATTCTTGTTCTAACATAATCTGATAATTTGACAAATCCTCTACACTCGTTATGGTAGAGAAAGCTTTATTTTAAACACTTGAATTACGCCCATAAACGTATTCAAATATTTATCTAATATGTCCATATTATAAATTAATCAGACCTAAGGCATTTAACTCTTTGCATATAATAATATATACATGTATAAATACTTTGTTACACTAACCATTGACTTCCACGTGAATCCAGGATTCGTTAACAACTACGACATCTTCATTCTGAACGTTGTTTCCACTTATAATATTATCCATAAAACCCCTGTTTCCACTTGGATCATTAGCCACAGCAGAAGTTCGTAAGCCCAATTCATCGCGTTTACCACTCGAGGATGCTTTGCGTTTGGCTGTTAAAAAAAGACCCGTTTGATCCCTAGCCAAGCGAGGAACGGCCGCTACAGTTGAGGCAATGAAAATATCGGATAAATCAGAACGAATATGATCATTATCATCCGGTAAATCCCATCTCATGTCTGACTTTATATTGTCCCTGCGATCATAGAAATTATATGTGATTGTGGAGCAAGAATACCAACCCTGGTCACTCGCTGAAACGTTTGCAATATCAATCCACGGTCCCAACGTCTCACTTCCATAACCCGTTGTTATCCTTTCAGCATAATGTGTTGAGATATGAGATGGTTTTCCACGGTATAAAACTACAATAGGATCGGGTTGATTCTGTTTTCTCCATACAATTAAATCTCTGTCACTTTTTAGTCTATTAATAGCCTTAGCCTTACGCAATGCGTTATCAAAATCAGGGGGAAAAGTAGATGTATCTAGTTTTTCTCTTGAATTTGATAATGTATAGAGTTCTGAAGATGAGTTCTCCCCAGAGAGTTTGTTCAATTCCTGTGAAAGATCTGGGAGGTAGTTTGATGACGTAGATTTTATGATGTCATAATCGGATGTAGTTTCCATGGGCGTATGGAGGTTCGTTCCACAATATAAGCGGATTGAGGAACCGGAAAGAGTTGAAATCTTCATCATCGTCAAAGTCATTTCGTTTGACTCTTCTTCACTCTCTGGAATATTAACATTTAAATAAACACAAAAAAGTGAAGCATTGAGTTGTGATGAATATAAAATCTGTAAACTATACATGTACATTTCGTAAAGGACGACTAAAAAATATTGAAGAAAACGAGAAGACAATAACGGAAGGCAATTGAACTAATTATCGAGATCCTATTCCCCAATCTGAGGCATTATTCTATAGGGCATAGTCTTTGTGACGAGATCCAGAAAATGATCAATAAAATTCAACAGTTTTGCGAGCATACTAGCAGACTACAAGTAATAATTATATATATATATATATATATATATATATATATATATATATATATATATATATACATGTAATAATAATTATATATAGTATATATATATACACATATATATACATGTATATATATTATATATATATATATATATATATATATATATATATATAATCAAGTAGAAATATATTTCTTTCGCAAAAGCTTCTTTTAGCTTGTCTTTATAGGAATTGGCCACTGATTGATCTCAGTTTTGCAAGATGGCAGGAAACTAATGAGTGAAATAGATGTGTTATAGAGAAATTGGTTCCTTTGACTACAATTTTTACCTCTGAATTCATTGCCATTGAATTCTAATCTACTGTATGTTTGGAATTTGACTGATTTAGGTACTGACAAAACAAAATTGATTTAATTTAGTTGTGGATTAAATAAGGAAAACGTTGTTATAAAAAGGTGATGTTCATTTGTTAAATTTAAATCATAATAAATTCTACATACGTGCACATGCATTTATGAACTTATTGTGTCAAGCTCACATAAAAAAATTCCATAAGATCTCAGCCAGGTCAACATCCTAGAATAATAATATCTCAGTTATATCAAATGAAAACTAGTCGGTCATTCTCTTAGAATGACATAAATGCACAGCAAAATAAGAATATTTCAGATTCCAAGCTTGGATATAGGCGCCAAGACCCTGACTATTGAGTGACGGAGAATCGTTTTAGATAAACGTACTGCGATCCACTTTCCAGCACAATGTAACCTTATATTACTCCGTAATTTAAGGCTTTCGGCATCGAAACTTCTTCAATGCCTTCCAATAAGCTCGGGTAGATTCAGTTACTATCAGAAAATTTCAGTTCAGTGCAACGAACGACTCTGATGTTGTTTGTGAAAGCATTTTAGAATCATTTATAAACGATAGCAAAATTTTAATTACCCATCATCTTCTGTTAAACTCAACTAAAGGATGAAAGTGTTCGATATATACTGCATTACAGTTTAATACTGCTTTCTAATTCCTAATGACGAATAACTTAATCCTTCTTGATGCTTGATATGTTCCATCTTATCTGTTGCTCATTGGTTAATCATTGTCACAATGTTCCTAGGCAATTGAAATTGAACACGAAAAGTGTTCTTTTCTTGCTCAGGACAAAATCTAGCACTATAACGTGCCGGATGTAGGTCTACGTGTCGGACTGGGATCCTGGTGGACACAATCAGAGAGTAAAATCTCGGTTTGATAACCTTGTTGCTTTATTTGTTGTTAAATTGCAAAGCTTTATTAGGTAGATTAATGCGGGCGACTTCTGAAGAAGACTTCGCAGGAAACAGAGGGTATCTTAAGACCGAAATGTATTTAAAGTGGACTATAAATATTAACACCAAGCGCTTGGTGTTAATATTATGACGGAATTTCTGTGTTAAAGCTATTCAGGAAAAAATATATACGTTTGAACCTAGACTCAGTTTAGTACTTAACTTGGTCTCCTTCTTTATTATTAAGTTCCGTGGTTTTATTGTGTGACCAGAGCTGTAGGTTCAGTATAAATTAATCAAGGAGCTAAAGCGAATGGGTTCGATTCTCAGCCAGGGAAAGAAATTAGCATTTCTTGTCGCGGCGAGATAAATAACCCATCATTAATTAATTGATGCAGTGAACAGATTTCAGCTGCAAGGATCGAACCTCTACATGTAGTATAAATCTTTCCGTCGCTTATTTATATTCTCTCTCTCTCTCTCTCTTTCTTTCTGTCTGTCTTTCTATCTCTCTCTGTCTCTTTCTACCTCTTACTCTCTACCTCTCTCTCACTCTCTCTCTCTCTCGCTCTCGTACTACATAGACTATATATGTATATATATATATATATATATATATATATGTATATATATATATATATATATATATATATATATATATATATGTATGTATTTACATGTATATGTAGCCTATATGTTATATTTTCATTTATATATATGTATATATATATATATATAATATATATATTTCCCTCGTTCGATCTCTATCTCTTCTCCTTCTTTCCTAGTTATTTCGATCTTTCATTCTCATTCTAAGGATCACTGCTTTTCAAACTTTAGATATCTACATGCTGCATGCAAACTAAATGCCCCGTTGTTCACTGTCAAACCTTTTGCTCAAAATTTAATCCTTTTATCACTATAGGCCCATATGCAGTCGATGATGCTATGAATTAACAAATAGTCTAACCATTTTTCGAGTAATCGAATTACAACGAAATATCACATAACTCAGTTTTACTTTGCCATACTCTTTTGATTAGGCACTACTACTTAAGTTAAGCTTACCTCTATCAGATATAAGAAAATATACGGGATTTTTCTTGAATCCATACAGTTCTAATGAAATGACTAGAATTCTGAAACAATATCATTGTGCCGCTAAAAACGTAAGCCATGCAGCCGTCGATCAACTCAGAAAGTATTGTTCAAAAGCTTCAGAGTTGCTGCAAATAGGTTCTTACCAAGACAATAATAACTAACAATTAGAATGCTACAGGTCAATTATAACATTGAGCAATATAAACGTAGAATCAAAATGAAGTGGATGCATAACAAATACATGTAGGCCTACATGTTTATAAGGTCTATTACACGACGAAGTGGTCATATCTAATGCAATATAAGCTTTATCATTGCCATTATTAGGCCTACATATTAGCGGCTATGCCTCTTGCTCTAGCTGTGTTTAAAGATATCGCTTATATTTTGGATAGCGATATTTAAAGCAACATTATCAACTCCATCTTTTTCAGTTTCTCTATGATTTACTCATTAACCTACTCTCCCAGACCCCCGCCAGCCCTCTTCCAAACCTCCCTCCCCCCAGCCATCTTCCAGACCCCCAGCCCTCTTTTCTCGAATGCTCTGGCGGAAAAATCGTGACGTAGCTGAATGATAAACCACCTTACTGGAATGATATCCCGGTGACGGAAAGGTTCAATTGAATAGAGTACCCCGGAAACTTTAAAATCAAATTTGTGATTACTTTGAAATTTCTTTTACGATCTCATCGGTCCAATTGCACGGATCTTAATTTTACCACAGCAGCTTTTGAAGCCATTTTAGGTTTAAACTTTAAACATTTCCCTGGAAGTTTCAATGTTTATATTCAAGAAACGTTGTAGAACTTTCTCTATTTTTTACTTATAAAAAAGCTCAACTTGAAAGCGATGTCAGTAACGGGCGAGCCCTGGATTTGAATCTCGTACATACTGATCCGCGCTCGAATATCTTACCGACATCGCCATTGGCTCCAGCCAACATAATTATACAATTATACAAACAATTATACAAACAATTATACAAAAAATTTAGTCTAAGTTTCAAATTCTAATGGAATTCATTCATATACATGTTTAGATCGCGAGGCTAGAATTTCATTGTTGGTCAAATTATATTATTACTGGTAAGATAAATATTTTACTACATATTTCTGTAATGCTACTATTTAGAAAAAATGCGAATGTTACAAGACTTCAGTTAGTAATAGTTTTATAGTAATTTTTAGGTCCCTATAAGTAATCACTAAAATATATTAATGGCTCCTCTACGGGAGGAAAATTTATTACATTACTATTATTTAACACTTATTATTGTTATTAATTTATAATTTTTGTCAATAATAATAACAATAATAATAATAATTATTATTATTATTATTACAGCATAAGCATAAGAAAGAAAAGGAGTTGCAAAATAAAACTTTGACATAATATATGCCAAAGGCTTAAGCGGTCTTAAATTTATATAAAACTGCGTCGAATAGTAACACCAAGTGCTAAGTTCAAAGTTCATTAATCGACTGAGAAGTGTGAATGTCAACCTCTTATAATAATATTATTATTATTACTATAATTATTATTATTATTGTTGTTGTTATTAATAATATCAACTCGACTTACCTCTCTTACCAGTCGATGCTGCAAAAGTTGCACAAATCAAAACTATTTCTTTAAGATAAATCATCATTTGCAGCGTTTCTTCTACTGCATTTCAACTATTTGTAGTCATTTTGAATTCCCGCGAATCTGTAAACCTTGATAATAAACTAACCTAACACTGTAATCATCATTTCAAGGGCGGAGCAAACTGATAGCAAGCTCATTATGTGAGCAGGATGATTTTGAGACTCAATTTGTTGGTCTAATTGAATAATAGATCTGTCATTAGGCATAAAACGTTACTGATTAGTACTATTGATCATTATAACTGTAAACTCATCTAGGCTGATAAAAATATACTGAAAATAATTGCGTATTCAGGAAATACATGCACACGTAGGGCCTACAGCACGGCATACGCTAGAATGCCTCTAAATAAATGAGGCTACAAATCGTCGCCAGTCGCTCTATTAGCGTCAAGTCAAGCGCTATCCTTAAGCCGATTACGTTCTAGAACTCCTCGATTCTCATTTCTGAGCAACTTCTCGATCAGTTCTATAAGCCGCATAAGCTTCGACTCGTTTAACTCTTGCGGTGCAGTGTGGATCAACAGCAACATAGCTAGAGCGAGAGTGAGAGAGAGAGAGAGAGAGAGAGAGAGAGAGAGAGAGAGAGAGAGAGAGAGAGAAAGAGAGAGAAAGAGGAAAGAAAAGAAAGAAGAAAGAGAGAATGAGAGAGAGGATAGAAAGAAAAGAGGAGACAAAAGAAAGAGCAGAGAGAGTGAGAGAGAGATATTTAGATAGAGCGAGAGGACAGAGACGAAGAGAAAGGAAAGGAAGAGTGAGAGAAAGAGATAGAGAGAGAGAGAGAGAGGAGATGAAGAGAGAGAGAGAGAAAAAAACATATCAATGCGTGTTGAATTAAACATCAGAACAAGCGGCTATCACTTGACAAATGTCTCTCCAGTGCGATCAGGTGGTAGATCCTAGACTTAATTTGTGTTACTTTCCAACAGCTCTATCTCGCTCTATAATATATATATATATATATATATATATATATATATATATAAAATCTTTAATTCACCATTTCATGGTAGAAAACACACACAGATACAATTACATTGCAATACGAACATGACACAACAGCATACATATTAAAGATGCACATAAAAGTATAACAGTTTCAATATTTTCACACACTGTGCAATAATTAAAATAGAACATTTTTAAAATAGTTCCAAAATTTAAAACGAATACTCGACAAATAGTCATTACTATCTATTGCAAATTTACTTTTAATGTGTACATAATCATTGTACTCAGGAGAGTCCAAATTATGCATAGCACTTAACTTATCGTTAATTATTAAGTTGTGCAGGAATATAAACCTATGGTATTCATATAATAACTCAAATGGCAAAAATCCACAGTACCACTGACAATATAGAATATTATTTTTATCAAATGTACGGAAAATCTTTGAGAATACACTGTTGTAAGCCTTAGAAAAGCTTTCAATTTCTGATTTATTCAGTTGTACAGCTGGAATTCCATAAAGTAGAACTGGCACAGCTTGCATACGAATTAGCTTTAAGAGAACGTCGATTGAAGCTTTCGCTCCCAGTCTGCCTAATATAATGTAGCCGAGGTGTAAAATTTTCCTCTGGTCTCGTGCTATTCACATTTGAAATATTTTGCACTAACAATCGTTAGTCCAAGGTATTTTATTTTATCAAACCAGCTGATAGGCTCTTTTCTTCAGATCAAAGGCTTGCAAGGAGCCTTATATCGTGGCCAAATTCGTACACAATGAGATTTAGATATGTTAATGGGGAGATCTAACTTATCAAATTCCCTGTCGCAGATATCGAATAATTTCTGTAAATCACTTACAGAGATACTAAGCAAAATTAAGTCGTCCGCGTACGTATAACTATTACAACAACGGAAATTTATTCGGCAACCATAGCTTGTCTGGTTCAGTATATCTAAGACATTGTCCACAAAAAGTGCAAATAGAATGGGCGACAGTATTCCGCCTTGCTTCTCCCCAGACAAAAGAGGAACATATCTAGAAACATATCCAGTCCAATTAACGGATGTTCCATTTTTTGTAAACCAGTTTTCGAGTATATTTATTACATTTTTATTAACCTTTTTTTCGTGGAAGTAAATGAAGTATACCATACACATTACATTTATCGAACGCTTTACATAAGTCTATTACCCCAGTGTTGACAGTACTATTTCTACAGTATTATTGAAATAATTAACAACTCTCTTTACAGTAGGAATAGCATTTATGCAACCAACATTCTTTTTGAATCCAAACTGCCTCATCGAAGTTTCAACGTCAATAAATATTTGCAAACATTTCTCAAAAATTTTAGAAATAAGTGGACATATTGTAATACCTCTGAAATCATCGGCTCTGACATTCTTTTTGTATCACTTAAATTTAGGAATTGATATAGTTTTTCCCACACCAAAAGCATCGGATACTATTCCTGCGTACATCATAATATTAAATATAGGGATCGAAGAATTGAAATAATTGAACTGTGCGCAAATAGTAGATGTTCAGCAGATAAACCATTAATACCAGGCGATTTATTCAGCCCTGAATTGTTAATATCTTTATGCACCAACAAGTCATCAATAAGACAATCATTGTCCATTTTCGAATCGATAGCCTTGGTCTTTAAATACTCATTTTTGAAAATATTATGTTTTAAGTCAGAATTAGGCAGACATGCTTTTTCAAAACTCGAGGCTAAATGATTAGCAATTTGACCAGGATCTTCTAATCCATCTACTTTCATTATTTTAGCAGGATAATAAACATACCAGCGTCTTACTAATCCACCAGGGTGGTCTAACTACAAGGTATAGATGATTAGGAAACACTTCTTTTTTATCGCCAGTTGCCAGCCTGTGGTGATGTCCGTAAGATATCCGACCGCGAATTAGTATGTGTGGGTTCAAATCTTGGGCTCCCCCGTCACTGACATCGCTTTCGAAAGATGAAACTGACGTTAACTTAGGCTTTGCAGCTTACGTCGACATTTTGTCGACATATAATTAACAGCTTTTTTGAATTGTCATATTTTCCGGAATCCCTGACGCCACACGGGAACTCTTTCACAGATACGGTAATGATATCATTAACAGTGTTGTGTTCTAGGTGATGAGAAGACTAATTATATAATTTACAGTTTAATACGTCTAACCACGAGCATCTTAATGAAATATGTAATCTCTCCATTTGGTTAACAATTACACGTAAACATTATGCAATTGCTACATGTACTTAGTATGTAATTATTAAATAATAATTTCTCACTCTTAGTGCACTGTCTATTGGCCCGTCCATATGGCATATAACTCCTTCACATATTTCTATCCGCTGCTTTTCTCTTCAAATCAACATACGAATTAGTTATCAAATCACCCAGCATCCCAAGTCTCAGTCTTCCTCTAATCTTTTCCTTTCATTCATAATGATTATATGATTGTTTTATATGATGTACCTGACATCATCCGTTTCCGGATGATGTCAGGGACGTTTTCATGTAATTTTCAAATTTTAAAACTTGAAAAAGCTCAATCAAAAACCACATGATTCGAGTGAATTAATAGAGTATTACGTAGAGGAAGAAATTGAAATCATTATATCAGATTTCACCATTTCACCAATCTGAAGTATAACCTGCGACATAGGCTTTTGTTTTGTGACATGTCCTTAAGTCTAACCTGTGACATAGGCTCTTGTTTTGTGACGGGGTGACTTGAAGTATAACCTGTGACATAGGCTCTTGTTTTGTGATGTGACCTGAAGTTTAGTCTGTGACACAGGCTCTTGTTTTGTGACATGACCTTAAGTCTAACCTGTGACATAGGCTCTTGTTTTGTGATGATGGGAGAAGATGTTAGTCAAGTAAGTTATCATTGAGCGACAGTGACTACGAATAGGAATATATGAAATAAAAAAATTATATTTAACGTCATCACGATCATCCGTTGAATCACAGTTTAACTTGTAGCCTAGGCATCTGGAGCCTAGGCGCTCACCAAACGGATGTCCTTTCTGAGAGAGAGAGGGAGAGAGAGATGAAATGTTCATGTAAAATTCACTACATTCCTTAAATAATTACGACGAACTGGACAAATTAGTGTCTCTTTATTAGGCACACTTATTTTTAATTCTTAAATTGTAATGTATATTGAAGAGTCGGGTACTTGTCAATAAATTCTTATATTAATCCATATATGGAAATACATACGCTTCAAGTAAATTACCAACCATGGATTTGGAACGGTTTTGCAATATAGATGATAACAAATAAAGTACCACAGTTCAATAAATCAATACTCTTGCAACAGTTCATTAACACCCTAATACGCAGAAGTTTGATACAACTTCCACTGGCAACAGTAGAAAGCGTAAACTGGGAGCAGCACGATTCGACGAATAAACAGCTACGTAAGATGAATGTGCAAAGCCCATATTATCAGCTGTGTCTGAAATAAAAACAACAGCAGGAAGACTTTATCAGTCAATCAAGCAATAATCTAATCTATAATTAAGTAGATTTATTCAATACTTACTACTAATTATTTAATTGTATAGACAATTGAAAAGAGCTATTACTAATTTAAACATTCGCTAATATTGATAATAGTATTAACATTTATCTAACGCTAATAATAATAAAAAAAGAAACTTGAAGCTTATAATCTCGCATATGCTAACATGCAAGACTAAAATAATAAACATAAAATACATTTCACAAAGACAAAATCTTTAGTTGGTAGCTTAATTAAAATTCCTGTATATGCCTTACTTTCTGAGTTATTAATTGTTGCAATTATTAGATATTAGCTAATACTACTCGCTGGCTGCAATTAACTTTACTGAATAATAATAATGTCAAATCTGTTTTATTTCACAAGTTGTAGACACTACAGGTACAGAAACAGAAAGGAAACTAACGCAGCTACTGAGAAATAATTAAAAACTTGAATGATTGAAGAAACACTAAGATATTTTTAATTAAGCCTAATAAAAGTTAAAAACAATTTAATTGATTTACATAAAATTAGCTCATTATATTGGCACAATACGATACTAACGCTATGGTCGTCCATAACAACACTGAACACAGATATTACTAATCAAAGCAAACCTTTATATCTTTATATCTTTAGACCTAATTAGATCGGGGTTCTAAAGAAACCCGATTAATTTTTACTTCAATAATTACTTTAGCGTTGACAAACAACAAATGATTCACAAGTAAGTTCATAGCTTCATATAATCAATATAAGGTTAAAATACACGTCATATGAATTTATACCTTTAAATTTATTTTCAGTCTGACAGACAAATGTAAACGTTGGTACAATTAACCACAACTTATATCTTACCTCATAATTTTCTTTTGTTAATGGAACGGTTGTAATGTTGACACAATTATGCCCGTTGTTCATAGGACCTAAGGCCATGATAAAACAACTTCTCTGAAAATACACACGTATAGCAGGAAATACATAAGTAGACAGATTCAGTTTATAAATAAAATCGGCAGAGCTTCCTTCATAAATTAAGATATCGCATTAAACGTTAATAAAATAGACACTAAAGACATTGGCTATGACTACGAGATAGACAAGTCATGATCAGTAATTTGATGATTGAAAGTCAAGTCTAGACTGAAAAAAGATCAGGCTGCTAGAGCAGAAACTTTTTTTCGTCTAAGCCACTTTACCCTCTATATAAACTGTATTTAAGAGATACAAAAATTAACTTGAGGACTAACCGAAATACACTTTTAAAGACATTACAAACATAAAGTTAAATTTTCTTCAGTTGGGTCCAGGCCACTGTAGAATTGACCAAATGCATACACCAGTGTCGTAAGAGGCGACTAAGCAGGAGCCAAGCAGGCGATGAAAAACCTCAGAAGCAATTTTTACAGATAAAAGCTGCAATAAGATTAGGTAAAGACATTGTCCATATCATGGAATAAGACTAAATAAAGAATGAATATTATTTATTAAGTATCTAGTAGAGATTGAGTATAGATAGGCACAATAAAAGACAACAGTGTGTGCGAGAGAGTGTGAGAGGGAGTGTGTGAGTATACGAAAGAGAGATGGATAGATAGACAGATTGATAGATAGATAGATAGATAGATAGATAGATAGATAGATAGATAGATAGATAGATAGATAGATAGATAGATAGATAGAGAGATAGATAGATAAAGCGAGATAGAGAGAGAGAACTATATGTTAGCAGTATGAGAGAAAGAATCAATGTTAAAGACGCAGTAATAGTATGAGATAAGAAATCTTCAGCGCCTCACCTCTGATAAAGACTTTAGTTTATTTCCATTCAGAGATACTTCGGTCACATAACAGTCCCCATCCAGTCGACAGTCAGCCTGGTGCAGTGACACAGTCCCGTGACCAATAAACAGCAGCATTCCACTGTCTCGTTTACAAATAATGTAAAATTACATAAACTACACAGTTATCTAACAACAACAAACAATTATAGTGATACACACGTTTCACTTTCCTAAAAAGCTACACGGAACTAAGATCCAAACTAACGTCAGAAAGGGCATTCGATTGGTGAGCGCCAAGGCTCCAGAAATTGTTACAAAATTTACCAAGTATCGACCGATCCTAGTTAAATTGGGATTCCAGGGAAGATGATAATGATGATGATGACGGTTTATAACAACATCGGGCAGCAATATCACACCTGAGCCGCTAAACAGACATTTGTAGCACAATAAATACAAAATAAATTAAGCTATCATAAAATTATTAATTAGTTGTAATGATGGAATACAAAATGTCCAATTAGTAGTCTGAATTAAGTACTAGTACTAATGACTGAAACTGTTAAACATAATTTCGCATCAGCAGAACCATTGTATATTATTCAGAGTAAGAATCAATCATCCTTAGCTGGTCCTTAAGTTTTATATCGTACATCGTATATCTTGATAATTATAATTAAACCGTTTCATTCAAATCCAAACTGGTTATATTCTAAACTCTGGAGTAACCAAATAGATTAATTAGGTTTCTAAAATATCTCAAAGAAAACCGTGGGAGATAGAGTAAAACGGTTCGGATATTTGGAATAAATGCTTGAATTAATTTAAAATGAATGTCGTGGATACGCAGCAAAATGATAAGATTGCACAGAAAATTCCTACAATCTATACTAATACTAGTTCATCGCAGAACATTAGTTGCATATAATTAACTTATTCCAGTAAAATTGATACAGATACATAATTTGTTACAGTGTAGTGTTAGGCAATTGATTAACAACAATAATTAATTCCGAGTTTATAATTTATAAATACAATGACAGTATAACTAATACTAAAAATTAATTAATCTAACATTTTACACCCAATTTTGATAATTAATTATTTCACTAATTTACTAATATAAATTACACACTTAATAGAGATAACAAAGACTATATAACTGACATTCATAATTTATTAATACCATTCAGGCCTAGACCATCGCTAAATAATTTCTTTCATTAAAATAGTACACTGGTGAAAGACTGATAGTTAGCAGCATACAGTCAAACAGATTCAAAAGCTAAGCTAAAGCTAATGTTAATGTCAGATTCCTCACTCGAAAGCGAATCCAGTAACGGGCGAGACCAGGATTTGAACCCTGCACATACTGATCCGCGGTCGAATATCTTACCGACATCGCCACTGGCTCCAGTCAGTATTAGCGCCTGAATACACAAATTCGTAGAGGTGTTTTCTCAGCTGAAGATTATCAACAAAAGTTAAAACTACTATGAGGATTTGAAACACCACAATGCGTACTCATAAATGAACTAAATCAAATCACTACAACACCCAATCTAATTACTGCAGCTAACTTCAACATACTAGCATTAGACGGCTGGAGTTCATGACGAAAGACGATGCTGAACTGAGGTCCATCAAACAGTCTGAGGCACTGGATTCCAAACACAGGAAGTCCCACCCGTCCTGATCGATTCAGCTCAATCTCTATCTGACTGAGGAGAGCTGATCTCAGTCTACATAAATCCAAACAATTCCTAAAGTAATAGAAAGAATTGCTATATTACTTGTCAAAGCGTACATTAACTTAAACAGAAAAATGAGTGCACAATAGGAGGAGCTGCAAATTCAGACTCGAGATAGACAATTTGTTCAATTCTACAGCATACAAGTACCCACAAGCAGTCGTATATAAAACACTACTCAGTGAACTTATTACTGAGCAGATCCAATGTTACGACTACTACAGACCTGGCCCTGTGAGAGGTGAGTAGATCAACGATGTCCTGATGCTTGTAGAGACGAGCGAGAGCCAGAGCTGTCTTATCACCCGCGCCACTCATGCCTATGTTCACGCCATGCTGCACTAGAGACAGAACCACACCATAGTGGCCCTTCTTTATAGCCTGCTCATCAATAACAAATACATTATAATATTGACATATTTCCTGCAGACAGAGGCAGACATTTTTGGGGCAGAGTTCAGAGCATCAGTAAAGCGCACGCTTTTTAAAAAAGAAATAAAGCAATGTCGAGCTCGGTTAGTACTTGGATGGTTAGCCACTTTGGAAGACCAATTGCTGATAACGTTGAACAAAAACAGGATGTTCAAAGGTTATTCTTACACTAGCAGATATCTGCGCCGTCATACGGCAACAAGTTATTAATAATCATGGACAGCGCAATAGGAGGCACAAAATCTACCAAATCAGCAAATAAGAAAATTCTGTTACACTTGCGATACGGTACGTCACATGTTTAAATTAGACTAATAAAAAAGGGTTTTAAACATAGATCATACTATTTAAACAAGAGTTCATTGATCATTTCATAGTGATACTCTGCATGTATTTGAAGTCTAATGACAATCAAGTCAAATGAAACTAAACAAAGAGCTTTACATACTTTCTACAATTTTGAATTTTAATCAATTAATAAAATGATTAGTTAAAACACTAATAAACTAGTACATGTAAAACTACTTCAAGCAGATCATGTTGCTACCAACACGACAGTAATTGAATAGAACAAATACTTATATTATTACACATATATAATGCTTACTTTAACCAGCGCTGTCTCGCCAGTTTTACTATCACGAGCATTCACATTAGCACCAGCATAGAGAAGAGTATTTACAGCAAACTGATGACCCTGTTCAAAACACACATTAATACTTGAATGTTGCTATAAGTATAATATATATAAACATTTTTGAAAGGTAGAAATGAATTTCTGTCTAAGGAAAATATAAATAGAAAGAAAGCAAAGTTATCAAAGTTGATGAATAAGAAAAAACAAAATAGAATAATTAGTGAGTAAATTTAACGCCCGTATGTTCTTCTAACCCACATTAGAATCTGTGTCATCAGGCTGCACAACAACGCTCACAAAATCTGATAATATATTCTTTCATTCCGTTTTCTGACAACCGCAGATTGCTAAAGTATGGAAATAACATATCAAATTACAGATATAGCATAACAATTAATATATATAAGAGATGAAATTTAAATCTTTGTCGATAATTAAGCTGCTCAAAATACAAAAATCTTATCTATGTTAGTTACTATTGTACATCGTTTCATAAATGTCTATGCATTACACTATGTATAGGTATTAAACTAAGTATAGTATCGTATTACTAAACGTAAACCAGTTAATATTAATAAAATATTAAGAAAAGTATAAAATTAACTAGAACCATCTAAATTCATGCGAGTAATGAAGTAATTTCATTCAGAATTTGCTAGTTTGATTAAATCCCGCCTACATACAATATGAGATACCACAATATAAGGACAATGATTTAAATCTGCATTGCATTGCAGTATCCTGTACAGTCAAATTCCTCACCAAATATGTACACGCAAGTATCTAAGTTCATCTTTTTTTTCTTCAGTTCTTTTTCTAAGTTCATCCTTTTTTTCGAGACTTTTTTAGGACCTCTATTATTTTTAGTTTACATCAATGACATTGACATAGATATTGTATCTAAATTTAGTAAATTTGCAGATGATTCTAAAGTAGCAAAGATAGTAAACAACATTGAAGATGCTGAGATTTTAAAGTATGATATAAAAATATTACAGAACTGAGCTAGGAATTGGCTAATGGAGTTCAATGCTGAGAAATGTAGAGTTATGCATACAGGGAATAATAATTTAGAAATTGAGTATACATTGAACAATATAAAACTAAAATCCACAAACAGTGAGAGGGATTTAGGAGTCTTTGTGGATAGCTCTTTTAAATTTAGTGAAAATTGTAATAAAGTTGTAAATAGTGCTAATAGTGTATTAAGAATGATTAAAAGTACAATTGCATGTGGAAATAAAGATATTGTGGTAAGGCTATATAAGGCTCTTGTACGGCCCAAACATGAATACTGCATTCAGGCTTGGTGCCCATATCTTAAGAAAGATATCGATGAATTAGAAAGCCAGAGCAACAAGGCTGATATTTTACTGTCAAAAACTTAGTTATGAGAATAGATTAAAATTCGTAGGATTAACCTCTTTAAGTGAGAGAAGAACTAGAGGAGATTTAATAGAAGTTAAGATACTCAAAGGCTTCAGCAAAGTTAACCATAGTATTTGGTTTAATTTATCAAACAACCGAAACACTAGGGGACATATTTATAAACTTAGTAAATTGAGAAGTAGACTAGATTTAAGGAAGTTCTTCTTTAGTCAGAGAGTTATAAATACTTAGAATAGTTTGCCAAGCGAAGTTGTGGAAGCGGAATCAGTGAATGCTTTTAAAAATAAATATGATAAACATAAGAACATGTAAATTAGATGCTAATTACATGATCAATGTTATACGGAGGCTATGTATAAATTTGACATGTTGACATGAAGTCTCTATGTTTTGATTTTTTTTTCAAGGCTTAGTTGGGCACTGGCTCTTTTTGGTAAATGTACTTGTATAATATAGTTTTCAGTTTTATATTGAACTATGTGTTATAATTATTAATTGGTTTTTAGTTAAGAGCCTGATGATGAGTCTTAAACAAGCATATAATTGCTTCCTGACTCTGTAATGTTATGTTATGCTATTATCATCATCATCATCATCATCATCTTCCCTTAAATCCCAGTTTAACTAGGTTCAAGATACGAATAGACCTTCTCCAATCCTCTCTGTCCCATACCACATCATCAGTCAATCCCCTATTCTTATCCATTCTTTAAAAGTAAGTATATAAGTTAAAAAATAATAAATCAGAGACGACTTTCAGTAACGATGGTTACCATGTCAGAAGCGAGAATAAGCGGCGTGCTTCCATCATCATCCACAGCATTGACATCGGCCCCGTGCAGTATTAGAGATCTTAACACACTGTCGTATCCTGCAGTCAATTTATATCAAAAACCTATTACATTTTCATATCATGTATGCAATGAAACTGAAACGTGACTGCAATGATGATTTCTCACTAAGGAAAGCAGCACAATTTTTCATTACTGAAGGAAGAGAATCACAGAACCATTACGACCATATTTAGAAGCAAGTTTAAAACAGTACATATAACACAAATTGCAAATGCAAGCAGCTATGTTAAAAAATCTAACGATTGCATCAGACAAAGGCAATTGCCACATCAGAAGCCAGAATAAGCGGAGAGCTTCCATCAGTCACTTTATTTCCATCATGACAACTGACAGACTTGTTAAAAGAAATCTGATAAAACTGCCTTTTCCTGTGAGAGCTTACTTGCTACAAAAATGAGCTACGAATACTAAAGGCTGCTGTACCTATTACATTCACTGACAATCGACCATAACTAGACTAAAAGTATCCTGGTACTATAAGCTAATTATATATCTACGACTAGTATCCTGGTACAATCATCTACAACTCAACAATCGACTTGGAAAACCACTCAAAAACTAAAACTAACTGTACGTCATGACACAAATCAATCAAGTCCCTATATCTTCGCTCAAAATAATCCCCATGATCTGCATTAGAGCTAAGCTCAACAAAACAATAACGCCTTAGCAATAACATATAGAACCTGTAGAATCTTTACAGGTTCTAGCAGGTTGTTGCTAGAGTTATTGATAGTGCCACCTGGCAGCAACTTCGATGAATGATTAACGTTTGATGCACCCAAGAGAAAGAGTATCCATCATCAATATCCGAGACCAACACTCTAACAGTTACGTCATATATCCCCTCCCCTTCCATATCCCCTCCCTCCTAGCTTGTTTGCTTCCTAGCATGTTCGTTCATTCTTCCATAACATGCAATGATATATTCAAAATGCTACACTTAGGCGAATTAAAGCAGCTTGGAAAGTGAAGCCTCCTAGAAGTATCCTACTTTACAGTCATTAAAGTGAGTAGTTTAGGGTACAATCTAATGTCAAAGCAACAAATGCAAAACGAGCATATTAAATCACTTTTACCAATGAGTTAAAGAAAATAAATTGAAGAGCCTACAGTAAGACTATAAACCTTTCTCAGCAGCAATCAAGCTCAGAGTTTTACCAGTAGAACCGTTCTTCTGCTCAACATCTAAAGTTGATTTTGACTGCAGTAATTGTTTTACAAACACCTGATCGTTATCAAACACCGCCTTGCGTAAATCAACTACAACATTACAGCAATTTCATTGGCACAGTTACAATGAACTTAAATTTAAAAACCATTTAATGTATTAAAATCAATGGTACAGTTACAATTTTGTTAATATTAACAGAGAGAGGTCCAATAAGTTTCAAATAAAAATTGAAATGCATTTCGGTCAATGGTACACTTACCATTGACTTTGCATTTTCTTTAATGGTACACTTACCATTTAATTTGACAAGAGACACAGGTACAATCCATTTAACATCTTCATTTTACATCTAATTTTACATCATTCCCATCATTTTTACATCTTATAAAGATGCTGTTGTCAGGTATATCTCAAACAGACTACATAATAATTTTTAAATTCAGTATCCTTAATGAAATAAAGTCATACTGTCGCTTGCTGTTTTCACTTTTGCATTTTCTTCGTCTGGCTGCAGAAAAATCAAAGTTATAGAACAGTGAATAAATTTGAGTTTACACAGTAAAAATTAATTATCACTTCGACTTTATACAACATAAAAATAAATTGTGAGTTTTTAAGTAACTTTAGCGTCTGTAGTGAAGACAGTGATGATACAAGTCCCATTACTCCCATTGAGTTCAACTTTTTATCGAGGGGACATTTTAATTATGTATGAACAGGTGAGAAGACATCAGTCGTCACTTACAAAAAATTCAAAATGAAACAAACTTCTTACAAAAGTTTTAAAATTTGTGAGTTTCAAGAAATCAAAACTATATGTGTTGAGGAGTGTGACGAATAATAAAGATATTGTTGCGAAAATTGACTGCCTTACGATTTCTTAGTAAATAAATGACTTTTAAAATACTTGTTTACATTATGTGCTGCTTGAGGCTACTTTTCCTATCACTCTCAAAGAAGAACCAGTGAAATTTAGTGCATTGAAATACTGTAAACGTTTACACAGATGGCTCTTACACTGAACTGTAGTATCACAGGTCTACTGGAACTCTACCAGTATTAATATGCTTTGTTTGCATGATTACAGTTCCACTACAAGCATAAATGTGTTAGATATAATAGAGATTTAACAATTTTAGAAGAATATTTACAATCTGTTTAAAAGAACTACAAATCTCATGATTTCAGAAATTCACTGTTCGGTAAATTCTTATTTACCGAATTTTAGAAATTTAGAAATTCGGTCAATACTTAGTTAGTTCCAAGCATTCAATGAAATGCTTTTACAAATATAATTACAATAACTTACGAAAGAATTACTACTATACTGAGAAATTAACATTTAAATATAAATTTATATTCCAAATCTTTAACAGACTTACTACTACCATAATGTTCCATGACAGCTCTTCTATTAGCTCCAATTCAAATCTTAAATCTGAGGATCCGTATATAGAAGACTCTGGCCCTTGTATTATCTTCTTAGTTTTAGTCTTTTCTGATTGCACTGAGGACGGCTTAGAAATGTTTGAACTCTTTTCGTCGTTCAACTTTGTATCCTCGCTTACAGGATCTGATTCAGTCTTACCAGCTTCTATCAACTGAGGCATCTCAGAAGTCTGTCCACTGGTCTCTGGCGTCTCAATTATCTCTTCTTCTTCTGGACAGAAGTCTGCAATTACTAACTTAGACTCCGAATCGGACAGAGACTCCACTGAAATACGACTCGATAATCTTCGCTTAACAGAACTTTCAACTACAACTTCGCCATCGTCATCGCCTTGTTCGTCAGCTTTATTATCCTCCGGCAGCTCAGAATTTTCAACTATTTTGACGCTGCTTGTTTCGTTATCTGTCTCAGAATCGTCTTGTAACTGTCGAGCTTTCTTGTTGAGCTTCTTCGTAACTTTACCGATCTCCTCGTCGTCGCACAACTCATCCTCTGCCTCGTTAGCCGAGTCCTCCGGAGACTTTTCCTCAGCAGCACCCTCTGTTCCAGCGTCCTGGAGGTGCTGCTGTATGATGGCTGACGATTGAAGCAATGTCTCAATATATTCGTCACTTGCGCTCACAACGTTGTTTATACTCTCGTAGATGTGACGATCAACATCGTCTGCAGTTGAACTATCATTGATTTCATTATCAGATGCAACTTCATTATCAGCTATATCAGATTTGTCCAAAATTTCGGCATCTAAGACAACATTTGTACAAAAACTAAATTGGAATACATCAATTGACTTCGGATTTGTATAGTTAATGCAATTTCAGCGAACAAATATATTTAACATGAATAGTTAATAGGCATTTATGATTATTATGTATTATATATTATTATTATTATGTATTATATATTCAAATAGATAGAGATAGTAAATGAACTTCTAAAACTTAGGGCTAACAGTTAATGAAATACATAAAAGCAAATTCAATGTCACATTTCAGTCTCTGTGTAACAGATTTGTGCAACAGTATATATATATATATATATATATATATATATATATATATATATATATGTATATATATCTCCAGGAAGTCCTGGAGAGAGTTGGCACAGATAGACAGTTGATAAATGTATTAAGAAATGGAAAGAAGAGATGGATAGGACACATTCTAAGGGGGGAAGGTCTATTAAAAGAGGTCATAGAAGGTAGAATGGAAAGAAAAAGAGGCAGGGGCAGGCCAAGATTAGGTATGTTAGATGATTTAAAGACCCACTCATATGTGGAAATGAAGAGGAAGGCGGAAGACAGAGAAGAGTGGAGGCGTTATGTACCATGAACCTGAGAGTAGGCAGTGTACTAAGATATATATATATATATATATATATATATATATATATATATATATATCTAAAGTATATATATATATATATATATATATATATATATATATATATATATATACCTTATATAGACTGAATATAGATATATATATATATATATATATATATATATATATATATATATATATATATCTAAAACCTAAAGCTAAAAAGTAAAGCTAAGGTTAACGTCAGTTTCCTCACTCGAAAGCGATGTCAGTGACGGGCGAGCCCAGGATTTGAACCCGCATCAACTGATCAGCGGTCGAGTATCTTACCGACTTCGCCACTGGCTCCAGCTCCCTAATATATATATAAGATATATATAATATCAAATATATATATATATATATATATGTATATATATATATATATATATAATTTATATATATATATATATATATATATATATATATATATATACATATATATATGTATAGTTCAATAATGAAAACAGTTTAAATTCTGAAATGAGGCATAAAATATCTGATCAAAATGTAGGAAAGATAGATAACTGTACAAAAAAAGTTACATATTCATCTAGTAAAATAGCATGAATAAGTCTACCTTGTTCTTCTGCAGGAATCACTTCCTCTATTGTTTTCTGATTCTTCTTACCCCTGCCCCTGACGTTCTTTCCAATTTTACTCACAGCACCCTGTGGCGACTTCTTCGTCAATTTCTTCTTACCAGATTCTAGACCTGACAGTTCTCCAGACACACTGGATCCACTCTCTTCATCACTGTCTCTCTCTCCCTGCTTTGACCTTAAAGCTTTTCCTTTCTGACTTCTGGTCTGGCGGGTCTTTCGTTTAGTCACTTCTGCTGCAGCGACCGGACTTTTGCCAACAGTTGAGCCAGACAGTTTATTGGATGCTTCGAGAAATGCCGAACGAGCCCGACGACCACCTCGACCGACAGTAGTTTCATCGTCAGCTGCTGAAAGATCGAGTTTTCCTTCACTTAAATCCCGCCAGAAGGTATCTCTCACAGTATCAGCTTCCTCGTCTGAGGTCGACACGTAATAATAGAAATCAGACTTCTTCCGTCGGATTGGTTTTGACGTACTGTCAGTCTGGTCGGTGTTAGCAGAGTTGCCTGATCTATCTCCATCATTGTCATCTTCAACTTCCATATCTTCGTCTGCTACACTGTCTAACTTTATATCAGATTTATCTTCTTCCTCCATTCCACTTCACTTTTCTGTAAAAGTGTGAGAACAGATTTTATTCACAAGCAATACTTGAATCAATACACAATGTCTAGCAAAATAAAAAAGTATTTATGAAGAAATATTAAAAGTGCAACAATCATAGCTAATGACTAGCTCTTGCCTAAGCTATAAATATTAAACTTAACCCAAGTCCTTAGACAACAAATTAAAAATATGCAAAAAAGTGAACAGGACTCAAACCAATAACTTAAATATTAATGCATTTAGTTATAAGTGATTATATATTTGAGCATCAGAGCTTCACACTGAATTCCAGCACCTACATATAATGTCATTACATATATATATATATATATATATATATTCAATAATTACATAAACTGTCCAAACTTCTCTGGAGTGATTAGATATCATCTAAACTACCTATATCTTTACATAATGTGATGTCATCAGCAAATTTACTCAATTTTGATATCATGTCATTGTCCAACACATTAATGTCAACCAACAGCAAAACTGGACCTAACAACTAACACTGTTGATTAGCACGGCCAAGTGGCAGGTACAAGGAACATATTCATACTCAGAGTCTGCCATCACGCTCCACATTCGCATTCCTTAGATCAATAAGTTAATCCCTTAAGAAAAGGCTGCCTTTCTATACCTTATGTAGTCTATAGTTTAAAAATATGGCTTTTGAGGTAGTTTCCAGTTGACTTACTCCGTTTTTGCTATATCCCCTCTTACTACACATGCAGTTAACTATTCTTCAGTGCCTCTTCTTCATTGCCCGGACACAAGGCGGAAATAATACTTAAGTGTATATGTGATACACACATAGCGAATACCAGAACAATTAACTAAATTGCCTAAAATAGAATTAACATTTAATTAAATTAACAATTTTAACACTTTCATTAGAAGTATGAAATATCATCAGTGATATATTTTTATTAATCAATAACAATAAACCAAGCCGGTATTCTTTGACCAAGTGGATTAACATTTTGCCTGGTATAATTGTATTATAACAAGTCCGATATCAGGCTAGAAGCTGATAATAAAGCAAAATAAGCACTCTACGTAACGTGTAGAATTAAAATTGTGTATTAAACAGATATGTATTTTCTCTTTTATTTATAATTACGAACAGCTTAAAGTGGCTCTGTTTTTGTTTACACACCTAACAAGTAACAAGCAATAAGAACTGGACAAATAATAACCCGGGTTGCCAGATCCTTTGGCTCGCAACCGCCATCTAATTTCTTAACTTTTTTATTTAAAAAAACAACAAATTTCTTGTTACTATAAATAGCCACTTTGTTACTATAAATAGACATGTGCGCTATTTATAATAACCAAAATTTCTTAACTTTTTTTAATTAAAAAAGCAACAAATTTCTTGTTACTATAAATAGCCACTTTGTTACTATAAATAGACATGTGTGCTATTTATAGTATCCAAATTTCTTAACTTTTTTTATTTAAAAAAACAAAACAAATTTCTTGTTACTATAAATAGCCACTTTGTCACTATAAATATATAAATATATAAATGTTACGATAAATAGCACACTGGCAGTATCTATATCACACATAGTTGATGACAACATCCAGCACTCGATCTTGAATCAAAGGCTAGCCAATGTGCAACAAATAAAGTTCAATGTTCATGACAACATGAGCACTCGATGTTAAACCAAAGCCAAACCGATGTGCACAAAATTAGGTCAAAAACGGTGCAAATCCAAAATTCCGTTAATTAGTCATAATAAGTCAATTCGTATACGACAACATCGAGCACTCGATGTTAAACCAAAGCCAACCCGATGAGCAAAATGGTGTTAAAACGGTGCAAGCCAGATGTCTAAAAAATGTTATAGCTCAACACCATAAAGACACTATCTCGAAAATAGGCCACTGAATAAGGCTAATTAAGTTTCTTATAACAATATTTATTTTAATTTCCATTCTATGTCCGAATATCGTCGAGGATTTTTTTATAAGAATTACTATATCTCTTCTCTTAGTGCACTGCCTACTGGCAGGTCCATGGTACATAACGCCTCCACTCTTCTCTGTCTTCCGTCTTCCTCTTCATTTCCACATATGAGTGGGTCTTTAAATCATCTAACATACCTAATCTCGACCTGCCCCTGCCTCTTTTTCCTTCCATTCTACCTTCTATGACCTCTTTTAATAGACATCCCCCTTAGAATGTGTCCTATCCATCTCTTCTTCCTATTTCTTAATACATTTTTCAACTGTCTATCTGTGCCAACTCTCTCCAGGATTTCCTCATTTGTAACCCTTTGAGGCCAACTAATCCTCTCCATTCTTCTCCAAATCCACATTTCCAATGCTTCCAGTTTCCTAATATCTTCCTTCCTTAAGGTCCATGTTTCACATCTATACAATAGAGTGGTCCAAACCAAAGTTTTCACTATCTTTATCTTGGTGTCTTTCCTTAGACTTTTTGTTAATAGTTCTTTTCTACTACCAAAGGCCGCTTTTGCTTGTGCAATCCTACTGCATATTTCAGTCTCACATTTCCCGTCATCGGTTATAGTATGACCCAAATATTTGAAACTCCTTACCTGTTCCAATTTCGTACCATTTATTGCGATATTAACTTCACCTTTATTATTGGACACTCTCACAACCTTGGTGTTTTTTATATTAATCTTCGTGCCATATCTTAGGGCCGTATCATTCAGCCTATCCATTATCTTCAGCAATCCAATCTCGCTGCCCGCTACCATTCCTTGGTCATCTGCAAATCATACATCTTGTAACAAATTCCCTCCTACTTTTATTCCTTCTTCCAAGTCTTCCATGGCTTCCTCCATCATTGTCTCAGCGTAAATGTTAAACAGCAGCGGCGAAATGCTACAACCTTGTCTTACTCCACGTCCTATTTTACCTTCTTCTGAGTATTCTTGTTGGATTTTGATTACTGCTCTTTGATTCATGTACAAGTTCAAAATTAGTCGTCTATCTCTCCAGTCAATTCCTATTCTTTTTAAGATATTCGTCATCGTTATCCAATCAATCCTGTCAAAGGCCTTCTCGAAGTCTACAAAGCATACAAAAACGTCATTACCATATTCTAAGCTTCTTTCGCAAAGAACCCGCATTACTCCTATTGCTTCTCTTGTGCCGCATCCAAATTGTGAAAAAAACTAAAACCAAATTGTGTCTTGCTCCTTATCATCTCTGCTTTCGACTGAATGCGATTATTTACTATCTTTAATAAGATCTTCGATGCATGAGGTATTAAGCTGATTGTTCTGTAATCCGAACACTCCACAGCATTGGCTTTTTTTGGGAATTGGAATCATAACTGACTTGGTAAAGTCGTCTGGCCAAATACCTGTACTGTACACTTCCATACATACTGTCATTAACTTTTTGAGTGTTTCTCCTTCCAACATTTATAAGAATTCTGCTGGGATTTCATCTATTCCGGCTGCCTCTCCGTTCTTCATACTGTTAGTTGCAGAATAAATTTCCTCCTTCATTAAATCGGGGTCCCTTTTATCGTCTTCTATGATATTCTCTACTTCTATTTTAAAATCCTCTTGAACTGGTTTCCCTGCCTTATCATATAATTCCTCTACATATTCTCTCCATCTTTCTTTTACTTCTTCCAGCTCTGTCTTCAATTCCGCATCGTTACCCATTATACTAATGTTCTTTGCATCTCCTTTCTTTTTCTTATTGGTTCTTGTTAATATCCTGACTTCCTGATATAATGGATCCACCCTCCCTCTTCTATCATATTCTGCTAAATCATCACACTTTTCACTCCACCAATGATCTTTTGCTTTGTCTGTAATTCTTCTAAATTCACTGTTAAGCTTCTATATTGCCTTCGGCCATGACTGGTGTCAATACTTTTCCATTTCCTCCTTTCATCCATTTTGTCTAGCATCTCGCTTGTGATCCAAGGTTTTTTTTAGCTGTATTTGCTTTAAGAAAGCCACAAACTTCTTTTGCACCTATTTTAATAGCTTCCTTTAGCTGACACCATCTTTCATTTACCCCTGTTCTTTCGTAGTCCTTCATTTCCTTAACTTTTTTTTCCACTGCTTCCTGAAACTGACTTCTTTTCTCGTTCAATCCGTTCAAATTCCATCTCTTACTGCTTTTCTTCTTAAGTATTTTCTTCAGCTGAAGCCCTACTTTTGCCATTACTAAATTGTGGTCTGAATTAATATCGGCTCCTGGATAAGCCCTTGAATTCTTCACACTATTCCTGTACCGTTGCTTTATCAGAATATAATCTATCTGGTATCTTCCCTCGTTTCTGCTGCTTCCTGGTTTCTTCCATGTGTAACGCCTTCTCTTCTCAGGTTTGAACCAAGTGTTGGACACCACTAATCTCATTCTATAGCAAAATTCAACCAATTTTTGTCCTCTCTCATTTCTTTTTCCTAGACCATATTCCCCAACTTCATTTCCATCTCTCCCTTCACCCACCACCGCATTCCAATCCTCCATAACTATCACTTGATCTGTGGCTTTTTCTCCTTTAATCATTCCTTCTATTTTTTCGTACATCGCTTCAATTTTCTCATCCTCTGAGGCTGATGTAGGCATGTAGATTTGGATAAACACCAAATCTACTGGATCTGCTTTGATCCGCACTAACATCAGTCTGTCACTGCACTGAAGAATCTTTGTTACTAGTTCACTTAAATTTCTATCCAATATTATTGCCACACCCTTCTCCCTTTTTTCTCCTCCGGAGTATATAACCATGTACCCATCACTTATAAAATAACCCTGTACCCATCACTTGTAAAATCTCCAGTTCCCAACCACCTTACTTCACTCATCCCTAGGACATTTATTTTCCCTTTCTCCATTTCCCTCTTTACATTTTCTAACTTTCCCCTTTCACTCATAGTTCTCACATTCCATGTGCCCACACTTATCCTTTTAGGGCGCATGGAATGTCTTCCAGGTATATCTGTGGGGCACCCAAGGTGCCGTCTGGCCGTGAGATTCTTACCACCCCCTCCCCATTTAAGGGGTGCACGGGACTGGGGGCGCTCATTTTTGTCGTGATATACCATTATTTTCTTGGGGGATGTGCTTTTTGACGAGGTGGGCCCCCTATGCCTTCCGCAGCTTCTTTTTTTAATTAAATTACTATTAAATTACTAATTTTTATTGAATTACTCTATATGTTTGGTTTTTTCCTACTCTATTTGGTTTCTATCTTTCGTTTGGCTTCTATTTTCTTGCTTAGTATCTGACACTAGAGAGAGAGAGAGAGAGAGAGAGAGAGAGAGAAACATATCCCTACCAATCATCATTAGCCTAATTCGCTGATCGAGTTACACCTTAAGAACTTTTATACTAAAGTCTTGTTAGTTAATAAGAATACGTTATCTCAACTCAATCTTCTACAATATTCGATGATTATTTATTGTATAATATTTACGTATGATGTAGTTCTATAAAGCCAGAACTTTAAAGTGTAGCCTATATATTAAAGATAAAAGTGACGTGTTTTCAACTATCAATAACATACAGAAATGGTTACGTTGCTTTTTGAATATGGCCAGGCCTCCAGTTTATCAAGCAATAAATCATCCTTTCAACCAGACCATCCAGACAGTAAATTTATTATCTTACAGATCTGCAATTGCCAATTAGCAGGCCTACCACCTAATTTTTACTTACGTATCAATCCATAGACCTACATAAGCTTCCAGAAAAACATAGCAAGACTTTGATGTTTACAAAGTAAAATGTTCATAATAATAAAAGGCTAAAAGCTTAAAGGCAGGTTTGACTCAAAAGCATATCAGCGACGGATCAACACTGCAGGAAATATGGAACCAAGAGATGTTCATTTGGAAGCCTTGAATCATATCAATGCTAGGATCAGCAGAATGTTTATATTTTTGTAAGCAGAAGTATAGAAGAGGAAAAATAGTTTTAATAACCTCGCAGACTTAGATCTGTAGCGATGAACCTTGAATCATATCAATGCTAGGATCAGCAGAATGTTTATAGTTTTGTAAGCAGAAGTATAAAAGAGGAAAAATAATATTAGTAACCTCGCAGACTTAGATCTGTATCGATGGGTAGTACAGAGGGAGGGAAAGAGGTTTTTTAACAGCGTACATATCCTGTATAAAGGTGATGTTCATTTTAAACCTTGAATCATATCAATGCTAGGATCAGCAGAATGTTTATATTTTTGTAAGCAGAAGTATAGAAGAGGAAAAATAATATTAGTAACCTCGCAGACTTAGATCTGTAGCGATGGATAGTACAGAGGGAGGGAAAGAGGTTTTTTAACAGCGTACATATCCTGTATAAAGGTTAATTAGCCCCTTAATCCATTGTATTCACTTTACTAACACTGACAAACTACTTATAGATTTGTAAATCATTCTTAGTAATTATATGGCATTTCAATACTCTTACATCTTCCATTCATTATTTATGATTACCTCCACCATTGGCATTTAATAGTTGTTTTCGATTATGATGAATGTTCCAGCACCAATTTTTATATTATTGCATTAAATCTATTGCATAAAACTATTTAGCGAATAACATCGTCGATTTTCTAAGTGATCTTAAAGCCTAAATTACTCCGCTTTCCTTCTAGGAAGCAGGAAGGATCAGAATTTGACCCCTCCTGCCTCTAGTAATCTATCAATATTACATGCACAATGATTACAAATGTCAAGAATTTCAAATTGTACACTCAAAGTTATAATTTAGTAGCTCAAGTTAAATCAGAAAAAGACTGCGAAGTCTACAATTTATTATGTTAGCAGTAAAATATTAACGTAATTTTTAACAATTAGCAAAACATTGTGCAATCTTCTAGATCAAAGAACTACAATACTGCTCAGAAAGAAAAGTCATCGCTTAGATCAAGAGTCAGCTAACTCTGAAGCCAGCAAAATAACATTTACTTTCGGCAAGCCTTAGTTTCAATATATCTTGCACTCTGATTGCATAAATTTATCTCCAAAAGAACTTTATGCTTATCAATAATCTCTGTGGTTAGTGATAATCCCAGATCTAATTTATATAATATATAGTTACAATAATTATACATGTATAACACAATCTGTACTTTATATCACATCAGCATGTTTTATCTCGCATGCCTCACAAAATGTAAATGTTATGGGGGCCAATATATAAATAAGCATACAGCATGCTGTGCGACGCCCCTGACATTATCCTTGGATGAGGAAAAGGATGTTGAATCTTTATTATTATTAATCTAGAAATAATACTATATCAAATAATTACACTTAATTAATCATTGTACAACCTCAACACATCTACTCGGCACAACAAACACAACAGTAACAGTTACTGGGTAGGTGCAAAAAAAAGAACAAAACCACTTAATAGCAGAATTCTTACTACATCACAGTGAGAATTAAGCGTTACTGCGTCACAATGACCACTTAAACATTAAATTTGAAACACTTAAACATTAAATTTGAAACATAGATATTTTACAAAACTTGTAATTTTTACTTTAAAAATAATATATGACAGTTTCTTAATGGAAACTTTAAGCAGGAATAGCCATAAATCAATGAAAATTTAATGTCTTATACATCGAAGGAAGGCAATATTGTTTTTCATTCTTGTTAAAAAACAAGAACACTTAAACACTTAAATTACTTGTTTCAGGCTTTTTGGCACAAACCTTATATAATTACATGAGTTATTAAAAGGGATTAATTACGTGAAATTAAATTTTAAGCATGATTAGGACTATAATTATTAATTAGTGATTTAATGAAGTACTTTTAAGCAACCTCATAGAGTCATAAAGCCACCTTATCATTCACTATTGAATAGCAATACAGCAATATTAGTTGCTCTAGTGCGGCCTATTACTTGAAACTGGCCATGAAAATGGTAAATATTTTGCACAAAATATAGTTGTGATAAACGATTTAAACAGAGAAAAGATTAAAACATTTGTATTTATTCACCGTATATACAGCAAGTGCTTGTACTATACAGCCACGAAGGAAAACAAAGTAACAATCATATTTATCACAAAGTCACAACTGGCAATACTACAATAGAGTTCCAATAAAGTTAACTGAATATATGGAAGTAAATCAGTCATTAAGTCATTGTTTGTGTTGACCACATGAATATTTGTGACTCACCTTTCAGCTTGTGATTGGATTCATAACTCAAAAGAATTGCCAATCACAAAACTGATGACTCATGGTTCAGAACTTGTTTGGCACAACATATTGGCCAATCGCATTCAGTCTAACATCTAGGGTAGCATGCGATTGGCTAACAAAATTGACCAATCTCATACTGACGCACATTAATCAACAGTGTGTGAATGGTTCTAGTGACTTAAATATTTGACCAATCACAGAGCATTGCAACATCTACTTGGGTTGATTGATGTTATGGTTCTTCTGGATTGGTCTGCACTCTTTGGAAGGCAGTGGATGCTCATGATACTTCTTCACAGCCTCAGGTGGAAAAGCCTTATCCTCCTGTACCACAGAAATCAAAACATTCCAAAATATACCATAAAATCAAACTAACGTAAATTTAAATCAATCAATATTAATATAAATAGTTATCAGTTAATCAAAGACAAACTTCAACAAAGCATAATACAAACTGAGTTCAAAAAGGTGAGAGTAAGGTTCTTTGTCTAACAATATTCTGTTATCTCCAGAGAGTCCTCTTCAATTCTACAGAGCTGAGAAAAGCAGCTCCTCTATAATTAGATAAGAACTTATTTATTAGCTTCAGATAGACTTCACAGATGAAACTCTTTACGCTATCAGCTGATATGACATGGACATGGGTGGCATATTTATAGTGTTCAAAACAAAATATCATTAGCTAAATTAAATAACACTATAATGACAGCATAACAGATTTGTTTAAGCTTTATATTAGTCCTTAGACTTTTACATGCTAGTCTGCACCACAATAACCATAGGGTAATATACATGTATATTTATTTAATCTCAAGAGCAGAATTGATGTTCAATACAAATTGAGTTTTAAGTAAAGAAAATTTCCTAACTCAGGAGCAATCATATCCCAAAAGGCTCAAATGTGCAGTAGGGCTATATATCAACTGGCCTGATTAGATAAGGAGTTGAAATTAGATGAAAACATGTTGAGCAAAATAGATAACAAACCTTAACCACTGCTCCTGACACAAGAACTTGTTTGTTGTCAGGCTTCGGTGGGCTTAAACAGTTCATAAACATGATTGTTTTCAAACATATTCCAAGCATGACATTATATTATTATAACCTATTTCATGATATTAAGCATAATTTGTTTGCATTTATAACTCAGTTGTTAATTTTCTAGTTATTATTAATCACATATACATGTATAGTCTTACCCATCATCATCATCATCATCATCATCTTCCTTTTAATCCTAGTTTACCTAGGGTCGGGATAAGATTAGACCCTCTCCACTCCTGTCTGTCCCACACCAAATCATGGCATCAGTCAGTCCCCTATTTATTCACTCATTTTTGAAAATTTTACAGTAATTTCTGGAGCCCAGGCACTCACGAGCAGAAATGCCCTTTCTGACGTTGGTTAGGATCTTAGAGCTTTAGTCGCCTTCTACGACACGTGCAGACACTGGTTGATCTGCTCTTCAAACTACCCAGACACAATTTGGGGAACATAGAACATAGTCTTACCCTATTAATATCTCCAAATACAGAATAAATGACGTCGGAAGACTAAAGTTGCGTCGATGGCAAAATACAGGAGGAAGTGGAAAAAGGTACCAAGTTACACGAAGATGGGTGGGGGTAGAAATATTGCACATTGTGAGTTAGGCATAGGGAGAAGCACACGTGCATGCATCGTTAATCTAGTTAGGGATAGACCTAAATCTTAATTTTCTGTCTCAAAGGCATATCTGTGACAGGGACAGTACTGAATTTGAACCCTGCTTGCCCATCTACATTCCGCATTTACATTCATAATAATCCGTGAAGATCTTGAAATCGATCAAAAACAGTGACTGGCACAGCATTTAACCGCATCTGCGCAAAATAATCAACTAATATTAACACTTAATATTTAACAAATCAACTGATAATGGATTTGATCGAGATATTAAACTAAATCTAATGAATTAACATCAGTATATGCAGTTCTCTACCTTGATCCGTATTCCTCCTGCTCCTCCTTGGTCATCTCAGTCTTGTCTCCAGTCGAGTTCTGCTTGTGTCGCGCCACTCGCATCCCTCCAGCTTTAACTGCATTCAACAGCGATTATAACAGTCTTACTTCAAAAATAACACAAATCAAACAATCTACCAAAGTTCAAAAATCAGACAAAAGAGGTTTACATATCTACCACACCAGGTTCAGTCTGAGCAGTTATATGTCAGGGTGGCCATAAATCTTGCATTTCTAAATATCCTGGGCTTTCACTGTTTCAATTTGCCTATTTGTATGTCTATAGAGCACATGAAAATCTTTATTATTTAAATATATAAATATAAATCATGAACTTACAGTTACATTTTTTTAGACTTTGCCAATACGTCAATGACTATTTTTATATTAACGAGTCTGGATTGTGTTGTGTTCGAGACAAAACAGAGGAATAAATTGTTCAAAAACTGCACATGTCAAAAGAGGCAATAGAGCAAGATCTGAAGACTAATGGATACTACATCAGAAGGCATCTCTCTTCAGTGCACTGCCAAGTGATAGGTTCAAGGTAAATATTCATACTCAAAGTCTGTTTACTCGCTCCATAAGAGCACTCCTTAAATTAACAAGTTAATCCCTTCACTATGGGATATTAACCCACAAAGGGAAAATATCCCTTCAGAAGGCATATATTATTCTTAAATAATCTGTAGGCTAAATTAAGGTGTAATTCATAGCCTTTTGATTGGGGATTAACTTGTCAGCCTGTGGAGTGCTCTTTAAGGAGCATGAAAGTAGTGAAGGAAGCTTGCGAGTTGGAATATACTTTCTGATTACTTGTTACCCATTACAAACACATAGCCTATTCTAAAGGTTTAATGACTGCTTGCTATGCAATTTTGCCAACAACTGCTTGCTATGCAATTTTGCCAACAATTGGTGTTTGAGTGTTTGAACTTTTCATACTAAAAAGGCTAAGAATGCCAAAATTCTATTTTCCCTGACTTTTTTCATTTTCCCTGACCACTTTCAAATTCCCTGACATTTCCCGGTTTTCCAGAAGAGTGGTCACCCTGTATATATTCTACCAGTATGTATAAAAAGGCTTAACATTTATTTCTTAACGTCATCATTATTTTCAAAAATGTTATTAGTTGCATGACCCAACTTCTTTAACACAGAAGTTTAACATATATACACCATTGAACTTTACAGGAGGAAAATCACAAGTCACAATTTTATTTTCATCAGAAGATAAAAATCAAACAGACAGTTTTTTCAGTACTGCAGGACATATCAACTAAATGAATATTTTTGCGAATTATTAATAAACTGTAGTTCTGTCCAACCAAGAACACAATATTATACAAAGTAAAAAGTTCACTTTTAATACCAAGAAAAAATAAATAAATGAAAGTATCACTTTTAATACCACAAGTTTAAGATCGCAAGGCAATGTAGTACACATTAATTATAGTTTAGTCGCGTAGTATTTTGTCGCAGATTTTTCATAGAACCTTGAAGTAAGCCCTGCATGGATTTCTAGCTGAGTAATAGCTAAACTAAACACAATGCAAAGAATAAAATACGAAAAATGCAAACATAGAGGTAAATATGCGTCCATACAATGCCGTCACGGCATCACAAACGATAAAGAATCGTACGCACTTTTATCCAAAATTGTGCAATCACAAGCATCTGCTAAGTTTTTACTGGCAGCCACGTCAACAACATCCACAACAACATTTTTCATACAAATTTAAGTAATTTCAATCAAAACGCAATTGACAACCTGCTGGTGGGTGACCTGCCTTAAGCTCCGTGTCTTCGGTTGCAGCAGACATGGTTTCCTGTGTTAGGTACTGAACAAAGGTGGCAAATATTAGGAATTTTTATGCACTGAAAGTCGTAAACAGTAAAATCTCGTTGTTTTTCAGCTTATCTCATCCAGGCTCTGTTTACTCTGGGCTCTGGACTGGACGCAGTGCTACCATTTTATATCACAAGTTGACTTCGTTTTTTTTCAAATTTTATGTAGGTTTAATGTAAAGGTCAGAAGCATCATTGGTCAGCAGTCAAAAGGGTTTCTCTTCAAGACGTCGAACCCGATCATCGCCTAGATTGATCAACTGATCGACCAATCAAAGCAGCAGTCAGACTAGACTGAGTGAATATCAAGTTCTCAATGAAAAATACTTACCTGTTGTGTTTTCTCATTGTCGAGGTTCAACTGTTCACCAATAATTTGTTCATTCAACTCTTCCAATTCAGTATCCTGCAACTCACCGGGCTCGCTTTCCGCAACGCTATAAATCCTTTCCACGATTCCATTAGCGGATTCTGCACGCTCAGACATAAGTCCCAGCGCCCTTCTCCCTGCCTCCCCTGTCGTATTCCGTGATAAACTCTGCAGGGAATGTCGAGGGGAAGCGTGACTGGGATTGGACGGGGCATGCCGCTGATTGCAGGGAGATCTGGACATATGGCTGGGTGAGGAGGGGTAGCCAGCCAGAGTACCAGAGGAGCCACCGCATTCGTCAGGCCTCTGTTCCATTGTCCTCTCGTGAGTCCCGTAGTTCTTAGCCTTCACTGTTTTAACGCGCCTCTGGTCGTTGTGATATGTAGCGACCCACGTTCGGTTCGTGAAAATTTCATTCATTCTCTTTACCACACTCTCTGACTCTTCAAGCCCTTCGACAGGCTGACTGCTTAAATTTCTCCGAGGATCGACCAATGACAGCCTCGATACCTGCCTCTTCCTACTCGAATGGAATTTATTCCTACCATCCCTGGAGGCACCCATGAGGGTCTCGGCCTTCGAGCATCTAGGGGATACGGTTGTTGTGTTTTTATGCTAGTTAATTTGGTTGTAAGGAAAATTATTTTTAATAAAATAGTTCGTTTTTTGAACCAATGAGTCATATAACTTGGCTGATTCAATTTCTCTATCCAAGCGAAGTATTAAGTAATCTGATTTAAATTCTTCACCTTAAATTGTGACATGCTAGGTCTATTAATCCTACTTTGTTGCAATGTACATGGTTAGCAGCATTCTATGAAGGAACCGGACATTAAATTATTATTGGTTGAATGATTTTTGTTCTATTGTAATAACAATAACATTCGTATGTCGTATATCATTTGTATGTCGGACATTCACTGGACTGGCTACACGGAAAATGGACAAAATTGCCTAATGGATTTAACATGTGGTAGTAAAAGTGATAGATATCAACGTAGTTGATCGTTTCACTATAATGTGTGTTATTATTATTATTATTATTATTATTATTATTATTATTATTATTATTATTATTATTATTATTATTATTATTAACAATCGTTTAATTCACAACAAATATTCTGTTATGTTTTGAATGTCCAAATAGAGTAGAGATAACGTCATGAAGTTTTAAATGACAAATCCTGTGGTGAATTGAACCCTCGTGGGTTCGAATCCCAGCCGCGCTGATCTGAGAGTAAAATCTCTGACATTCACTGGACTGGTTATTTGGAAAATGGTCTAAATTGCCCAACGGTTCAAACATGTGGTATTAAAAGTGATAGATATCAACATAGTTTATCATTTCACTATAATGCGTGTTTACTTTACTTTTGTTATGCATTAATTTATCATTGTGTGCACAATGTGCTCATTGTATGAAAACCAAAGATATAGACTTATGATGATGAAAACGATAACGAACGTTTTCTTAGGAATGTGTAGAATTTCGATCTGCACGAAATTATGCAGATCTCTGTGACTAACATAGGATGATTAATCCTATGGATTACAAATTATCCAGGTCGACAAACTAGATTTATAAACTCATAACCAGTATAAATAGGTTCCAGCATGGAGAACGGGAAAAGTGTTTGTAGTAGATCTGTGTTGTTGTATCTAAACAGCGGTAAGTTATATTTTTAATTATGAAAATCTTTGCCGGACATTTTGTTGCCTAATTTCTTTCGTAATACTTCTACTTTCTCTTAGTCTGGCTTTGCCTCTTTTTTATCGAAATTGTTGGTTCATAATGGCAAAGATTGAAGTGCTCTCTGAATGTGATTGTATTGTTATATCTTTGTTATTTAGTATTTTCTAAAATCCTTTTCGCTGGTTTGAAAGAACATAGACCTTTAATGTTATATAAATTCATGTACTTCATGAGATAGTTAGTTTGTAAGTCAAACTTGTTTAGCGAGTTGCCTTTTTGTGTCTGATTCCGTTTTTAGCGTTTTTATTGATTAAATAATTAATCCCGCAATCGCCAAGCGCTGCTGATTGTCCAGATTAGAAAATGTATTATCTGGGATTATAAGATTATATAATATTATGTAACTGCTAATCCTGCAGATTAAATATTTCTAATCTGAGATTTAAATTCTATATGTTACTTAAGTTTTAAAGTAAGCTAATTGACAGAAATGGTAGAAGTAACAAAATACAAAATTAGGCAGTTAGGGTCATCAATAATAATAACAGGCATTATAGTGAAATGATCAACTCTGTTGATATCTATCACTTTAAATACCACATGTTTAAACCGTTAGGCAATTTAGACCAATATCCACATAACCAGTCCAGTGAATGTCCGAGATTTTACTCTCAGATTAGCGTGTCTAGGATTTGAACCCACGAGGGTTCAATTCACCTCAGGATCTGTCATATAAAACTTCATGACGTTACCCCTAAACTATTAAGACATTACACTATTAAGACATCTGTGGTCGAGCAATCTAAAAACATAAAAAAATAAAAATATACAAATTGTTTTTGTTGAGCTGACATAGCAATGCTTGCTTGATGTTTTAAAGGGTAATAGTTGATGTCTAAATGATTATCATTATTTTTGTCAGTTCATTTCTGTTATTTAAATAGAATCTCTTTCAGATTTGTAGTTAGACTAATTAATCATTGATTGTAATTGAGTTTAGATTAATTTATATAAAATTGTAAATCTAAATTTGCATCCGATTAAGATAACAAAGTATATATAAAGAGCTTCAGAGACTGGATTAGATTCATTAAATGATGATCTGTTTTGAAACCATTACTAGCTTTATACATATCAAAACTAACCCTTACAACTAACCCATGTAACATATACTATTATGATTATATTTGAGAGAAAAAATTTTTTTATTAGAAATTATAAAATGTAGATACCATGTCATCTCATTTATTTTCTCATAAAGTTGCCAAATTATAGCCTTATTTATGGTTGGCATAACTTTACCTATGGATATAAGCTTTTATAGTAATTGTGTCTATTTTGTAGCTCATTAACATGATTGACTGCCCAACTTGCTAAGTATTATACAGACTATTACAGAGGTCATTCAGTTGTTTAGACGAACCAACATGTAGCTGGAAACTCTTCAATTATTGATCTAATAATCAACACTGGTCATTGTTGTTGTCTACCATTTTAAGCCTTTGATTCTTTTACATAAAGTGCACATATCAGCAAATATCTTTAATAAAATCATGAGGTCTAATTTGTATGCATCTTATTTTCTTTTCAGAATCTTTTAATTGCATTTTTTTTTTTTTTTTGTTAAGAAAATCTTCAAGATATAAGGTTTTACGGCTTGTTTCAAAATATATAGGCAAAACAGAAATCAAATTTCAAGCAAGAGAAATCTTCAATAGTTTGTAAATCAAATCAGCTGAGGGCAGTGCATTGAAACAATGTCCTCCAATGCCTCTTTAAAGGTAATCTCGAATTCAAAGGCGACATTTTACAATTATTTTTACAAATGAAATGAATTGTTGGCTATTTAGAAATCATTTGATTCACTTGTCCTTTAAGAGACATATATAGTTTATGAACATGAGAGAGAGTGCAGTGGAACTGTTCTGAGGGCTAAGCAGAATGTGAATTTTAAATGTTAACTTTTTAATGCAGTGTTGTCTCATCTATAGGCTTATTTATTTATCAAGTTCTTATTATACACAATTAGTTCTTAGTATATATATTTCTTAGTTACTTGTCTAGTTCTTAGTATATGAAGATGAAGATCTATATTCGTCAATTAGACAACTAAACAAATATAACAAAAGTGTGTCTTTCAGTGAAGCAGTGCAACCTACAAAACACAATTGCGATAACTAAACAATATTACACTAGAGAGCTACCACAAAATTTGTGACATTTTGTTTTATACTGCATATTGATACTTCGATTAAAGATTGGTAGTTTAATTCTAAATTCACACTTTATATGAGTCCTCAATCTGTTTATGCAGGGTTGAGGCTGATCTCAGCCCAGGCTTTTGCAACATGAAGGATTCTGGGTTGAGAGAGTCACTGATAGTCTGTGGCGGAGTTGCTGTCTCTGATTAGTTGTAGCTGTGTAAAATAAATATCATATTTCTTACAATAAAAATTTAGCTCTGTATAATAAAGGTGATTTTGTTTGTTGCGAACGTCAATAAGACGATGTTTCAGAACATGGCGGATAAGCAGAAGATGAACGGTAACGGTGATGCAGTGAAGACAGAGCTGATTGATCTGCCCGACATTGACGAGGTCATGAAGAAAGGCGGAGGCGGTGGATCTAAGAAGCTTTCAGTTGAGAGAATCTACCAGAAGAAAACTCAACACGAGCACATTCTACTCAGACCTGACACTTACATTGGCTCCGTGGAGCATGTCACAATGGTAAACGAAAGCATTGTTTACCTATGTGTGTTATTCTCAGTTGTAACTCTGATTTACAGAGTACTGTAGTTTAGCTGGAGCCAGAGGTGAAGTCCGTAAGACGCTTGACAGCGGATCAGTATGTACGGGGTTCAAATTCTTGGCTTGCCCATCACCGACATCGTTTTTGAGTGAGGAAACGACGTTAACCTTAGCTTTGACTAAACTAAATTCTGAAAGTTTTATCATTGTTTAAGCGGTATGAGTTGAAAGGTGCACATTTACTACAAGCGACTTGGGAAATTTTTATTTTTAATCGAACTCTTTACACGCCAGCTGACCAACCAAGCACTAGTTAATATGATTAATTATCAGCCAATAATATCATATAAATTGTACGTACAAATTATATGATATTTTTATGAATCTATGTTTGTTTAATTTTCTGTGATACTTAATGTTAGTTCAGAAAATTGCATTCTCTGTCTTGATGGATTTTCTGTATTCATAGTTTCTGTGCGCCCAGATTAAGTGTTTGATATTCTGGTGTCTGTATTCATAGTTCTGTGCGCTTAGGTTAATTGTTTGATATTCTGGTGTTGGATGTGTTTTTATGAACTTTATTCCTTCTTCTTAGTTATTTAGCCATCCATGGAATTATTCTACAAATAAAATTTCTGTTAAATAGATTAGGATGTGCAGCCTGTATATCTTGAGCCTGTGTGTATAAATACAGTTTAAGTTTATATATACAACCTTTCTTCGTGCTTTATGAGCATCCCAGCATTTGCGTGTTTATATTTACAGAATTTTTGTATTTATACATACAAATGTATGAGTCTATATGTACAGTGTGTGTATGTGTATATGTGCAGACTGTGTGTATTTATATGTGCAGTCTGTGTATGTTTATATGTACAGTGTGTGTATGTGTATATGTGCAGACTGTGTGTATTTATATGTGCAGTCTGTGTATGTTTATATGTGCAGCCTATGTATGTTTATATGTGCATATGTACAGTCTGTGTGTGTTTTTATGTACAGTCTGTATGTGTTTATATGTGCAGTCTGTGTGTATTTATATGTGCAGTCTGTGTGTGTTTACATATGCCCTATATATGTGCTTGTGTCATCTGGTGTTTGCATCAAGCGAGTGTTTAGTGATTGTTACAGTCTATGTGTGCTTTTACGTGTGGTCTATTTGTGTGTTTGTGTGTCTGCAGCCAATGTGGGTGTACGACGAGCAAAGTGAGCAGATGGTTAATAGAGATATCTCGTTTGTTCCTGGTCTCTACAAGATTTTTGATGAAATCTTAGGTAGGTTCATCTGCTTGACTATGAGGTCTACTCAGTTATGATCTTGAATATCTTCTGATGAATGTATGCAAGGTGTAATAATATGTTTGTTGTGCTGGTAATATTTGTGTTGGGATATATAAATGAATGGTTTGCAGTGTAAGTGCCGACATTTTCTTACATTATTAAATGAAATATTTCACCCATGATTCTGTGGATTAGCAATAATTACTGAAAAGCTGATGGCACTGTTAAAGTCACAGATATTTTATTTATTTACTTTTCAATTTCAAATTTATCTTATATGATCTGACTAGTGCTTTCTTATGTTTAGATATTTATCAGGTACCTGATTAAAATTCTTATTTAGTAGACGATTGGTATGTTGGACACTGTAACTATATTAGGTAGTGTAGTATGTCTATTATTATAAATATTTTAACAGCTATTTCTTAATTTATAACTTTTATTGTTACCATTCTGTAATTTTGTTATTTCAGTCAATGCAGCAGATAACAAACAGAGGGATCCTCAGCACATGGACTGTATCAAGATAGACATCAATGCGTAAGCTTCTGTTATTCTATGATATAATCGTTGCATTATTGAGAGACGTCAATGCGTAAGCTTCTGTTCTAACGTCTCTATCTATTCTATGATGTAATCATTGTATTGTTGAGAGATGTCAATGCGTAAGCTTCTGTTCTAACGTCTCTATCTATTCTATGATGTAATCATTGCATTGTTGAGAGACGTCAATGCGTAAGCTTCTGTTCTAACGTCTCTATCTATTCTATGATGTAATCATTGCATTGTTGAGAGACGTCAATGCGTAAGCTGTTCTGTTCTAACGTCTCTATCTATTCTATGATGTAATCATTGCATTGTTGAGAGACGTCAATGCGTAAGCTTCTGTTCTAACGTCTCTATCTATTCTATGATGTAATCATTGCATTGTTGAGAGACGTCAATGCGTAAGCTTCTGTTCTAACGTCTCTATCTATTCTATGATGTAATCATTGCATTGTTGAGAGACGTCAATGCGTAAGCTGCTGTTCTAAGGCCTCTATCTATTCGATGATGTAATCATTACATTGTTGGTGTCAATTGATTTACTCTTTTTGTCTGGTTAATTCAGTTTGATGGAAATGCATACTATTGCATAGTAGAGCTGCAATCTCTGTATGTACTTTTTCATTGTATGTACTTTTTTGTGTAATGGGTGGAAATTTAATATTTTCTTCATATACTTTCTGCCGGCATTGGCTGATAAATCTACTTAAATATATTTATTAATGCTTGGTTGTTTGGCTGGTGTTGAAAGAGGCGCTTAAATTTTTTCAAGTAACGCTTGGCTGGAGCCAGTGGAGAAGTCGGTAAAATACTTGACCGCGGATCAGTAGTTGCGGGTTCAAATCCTGGGCTCGCCCGTCACTGACATCACTTTCGAGCGAGGAAACTGACGTTAACCTTAGCTTTACCAGCTTTTTGTAGCAATTGTGCCACCTTTAACTACGTCAAACGACTAGAACAATGGTAATTTTGTACCGGTGGTTGTGCACAAGACTAAGGTTATATATCAGTGATTGATTGATTGGTTGATTGGATTGTTAGAGAGGAGAACAAAATAAAGATCTGGAACAATGGTAAGGGCATCCCGGTGGTGATGCACAAGACTGAGAAGATGTATGTACCAACCATGATTTTTGGTCATCTGCTCACGTCCAGCAACTATGACGACTCTGAGAGAAAAGTCACTGGTATGCAATTCCTCGTCAGTCCTAGGTTCCTAGAACTCTGTCATTAGTCCTATATTCCTAGAACTCTCTCATCAGTCATAGGTTCCTAGAACTCTCTCGTCAGTCCTAGGTTCCTAGAACTCTGTCATCAGTCCTATATTCCTAGAACTCTCTCATCAGTCGTAGGTTACTAGAACTCTCTCGTCAGTCCAAGATTCCTAGAACTCTCTCATCAGTCCTATGTTCCTAGAACTCTCTCATCAGTCCTATGTTCCTAGAACTCTCTCATCAGTCCTGGGTTTCTAGAACTCTCTCACCAGTCCTAGGTTCCTGGAACTCTCTCATCAGTCCTAGGTTCCTAGAACTCTGTGATCAGTCCTAGGTTCCTAGAACTCTGTGATCAGTCCCAGGTTCCTAGAATTCTGTGATCAGTCCTAGGTTCCTAGAACTAGAACTCTCTCGTCAGTCTTAGGTTCCTAGAACTCTCTCGTCAGTCCTAGATTCCTAGAACTTTCTCCTGTGTCCTTTGTTCCTAGTTCTACTTGCAGTTGCTGTGGATGTTGAATTTCAAGATTCTTCAGTCTGCTTTAGACTTTATTGATATAATCTGCAGGCTTAAAAGATTGGTCTATGTAGATCATCTATACCCTAGTAAATTTTATTCAAAGATGAGCTGAATGATTCTCCTTTTCACTATTAAATGGTTATTTTTGAAATTTCTGATAATTAGCAATACAGTTTGTATGCTTTTTATGTTTTTTATATATTTTCGTTATTGATTTAAATAGTATGGAAATGCTCAATAAATAGTGTTATTTATATGTATTGGAAGAGTTATTAATATTGTATCATATTCACTCATTGCAGGTGGTAGAAACGGTTATGGTGCAAAGCTGTGCAACATCTTCAGTAAGAAGTTTGTAGTGGAGACCCAGAGTGCTGAGTACAAGTGTGCATTCCGCCAGGTTGGTTTTCTCAGTCTATCTTTATAATTATGATGTTGTTGCTCATCAAGAAATGTAGGCATGATGCTTATATACTTCCCTATTGTATAGTTTACTTGACTTGATGTCCTTTTCTTCATCTGACGAAGACATCAGGCCTTGATAGAAGTGAATTATGGTGGGGATATGGCATAATGGTTAGAGTATTGCCTCGCATGGAGGTAAGCCCAGGTCAGTTGGCATTTGATGGATCTCATATGAGCCCGTGGAAGATTAATCTTGTATCGGAGCCTGATGCCCGTTGACGCTATTAATAGCAAAGATATGATTAACCGTGGAAAGGATTGATATTAACTTGCTAGAACCTAGCACTGTTATAAGTGTTCCTGTACTACGAGACTTTATCTAGTCTATTTATTGTAATTCTTTTGATATTTTATTATTAGTGTTTTTATTAAAACGAGAAAATGTGAATTTTAATTAATAATTTAATATTAATTATAATTATCTTCCTGTTCATGATTCTTTAGATATGAGGTCATTATAGTGTTTTATTTGTTACAACACCACTAATGTTATATAATTTTTAAGCAAGAAAATTTAACTTAAATTAGTGGCTTCAATAGCATCAGTCCTACTAGATTAATGTTTTGTAACGAAACATAGCTACTTTCTTATTTAGTTTTGGATATCGCTATGATATGTAAAATCATAATGAAAAATCATATGTTTATTTAGTGCATATATGGTTTTGTGTATTGGCCGCAGTGAAACGGAGAAGCTTTTATTTGTTTTGTTTATTTGCTCTTGTAGGCGTGGTCAGAAAATATGACAGTGGCTGGAGAGCCTAAGATCCTGCCCAACAAGGGAGAAGATTACACGTGCATCACATTCCAGCCTGACCTTTCTAAGTTCCACATGGACACTCTGGACAAGGATATTGTAGACCTGTTTACTAGGCGAGCCTACGATATTGTAGCGTCGGCTAAGGGTGTGAAAGTCTACCTGAATGGAAAACGTCTAGCAGTTTGTAGTAGTGTTTTTGAATAGCATTATCTTTGAAATATTTATGGAAAGCTGTTGTTATTGGTGTTCTTCTATCTTACCTGTAAGCATTTGTAGTTTAATGCCTAACTGTTCTATCAAGTCAATAAGTTAATATATTGGATCTTAGAAAAGTATAATAGGTGCAAATATAAATGTACTGATTATTTTTAAAATGTGCATGAATTGAATAGCTGTCTCTTGACAATGTATACTGGCAAATGTAAAAATTTGGTCATTTATAATAGTACATATTCTGAGAATAGTATGATTTTGAGGGAGATATAATCGTGGCAGTCTATCTTCTCTTTAAAGATGCACAATTGAAATTTTCACATAACGCTTTTAAGTGAGGTAATTATTACAAAGATCTAAATCTGTTTAATTGTAGCAGATGTGGTTGTTCTTCATAACTTTTAATTTTATCTATTGGACATGTTTGATTGTGTGTGACAGATAAAGTCATTTAAGGACTACGTGGAGCTGTACACAAAGGACAAGACTGACGATGCCAATCAGCCGCTGAAGATAGTGCACGAGGTGGCCAGCGACAGGTGGGAGATTGCCTTCACCATCAGCAAAATGGGATTTCAACAAGTGTCGTTCGTTAACAGCATTGCTACTACCAAGGTAAGGGTCATTGATGCTAGTCGTTCTGTGTTTAAGTCTTTATTTGTATTGGCAAATTAGAAGTTTTATGTTGCGTATAATTAATTGTTGTGGGTGATGGCAATATTGTACACCAGTGATGTCAGATTAGATGTTTTATATTGTATATAGGCCTTAAGTGTACATGGTAGACGCCATGTTGTAGACCACGATTTCAGCGTAGATATTGTATGTTAGTGTATTAGTGGTTTGCCAAGTTGTAATGATGATGATTTCAGATTTGATGTTCAATGCAAGTTTCAATATATGTTAGAGTGGCCATCATGTTACACCACAATGATAACGTCAAATATGATGCACTATGTGTACAGAGTGGCCATCATGTTACACCACAATGATAACGTCAAATATGATGCACTATGTGTACAGAGTGGTTACCATGTTACACCACAATGATAACGTCAGATATGATGCACTATGTGTACAGAGTGGTTACCATGTTACACCACAATGATAACGTCAGATATGATGCACTATGTGTACAGAGTGGTTACCATGTTACACCACAATGATAACGTCAGATATGATGCACTATGTGTACAGAGTGGTTATCATGTTACACCACAATGATAACGTCAGATATGATGCACTATGTGTACAGAGTGGTTACCATGTTGCACCACAATGATAATTATGTCAGATGTGATGCTGTAAGTGTCACTATGTGTATAGAGTGGTCATCATGTTACACCACAATGATAACGTCAAATATGATGCACTATGTGTACAGAGTGGTTACCATGTTCCACCACAGTGATAACGTCAGATATGATGCACTATGTGTACAGAGTGGCCATCATGTTACACCACAATGATAACGTCAAATATGATGCACTATGTGTACAGAGTGGTTACCATGTTACACCACAATGATAACGTCAGATATGATGCACTATGTGTACAGAGTGGTTATCATGTTACACCACAATGATAACGTCAGATATGATGCACTATGTGTACAGAGTGGTTACCATGTTACACCACAATGATAACGTCAGATATGATGCACTATGTGTACAGAGTGGTTACCATGTTACACCACAATGATAACGTCAGATATGATGCACTATGTGTACAGAGTGGTTACCATGTTGCACCACAATGATAATTATGTCAGATGTGATGCTGTAAGTGTCACTATGTGTATAGAGTGGTCATCATGTTACACCACAATGATAACGTCAAATATGATGCACTATGTGTACAGAGTGGTTACCATGTTCCACCACAGTGATAACGTCAGATATGATGCACTATGTGTACAGAGTGGTTACCATGTTACACCACAATGATAACGTCAAATATGATGCACTATGTGTACAAGGGGACCATCATGTTACACCACAATGATAACGTCAGATATGATGTACTCTGTGTACAGAGTGGTTACCATGTTACACCGCAATGATAACGTCAAATATGATGCACTATGTGTACAGAGTGACCACCATGTTACACCATAATGATAACGTCAGATATGATGCACTATGTGTACAGAGTGATTACCATGTTACACCACAATGATAATGTCAGATATGATGCACTATGTGTACAGAGTGACCACCATGTTACACCATAATGATAACGTCAGATATGATGCACTATGTGTACAGAGTGGTTACCATGTTACACCACAATGATAATGTTAGATATGATGCACTATGTGTACAAGGGGACCATCATGTTACACCACAATGATAATGTCAGATGTGATGATATAAATGTCACTATGTGTTACACAGGGTGGTCGTCATGTTGATTACATCACTGATCAAGCTGTCAGTAAGCTTATAGAGGTCATCAAGAAAAAAGAGAAGAAAACTGGAGTTTCCATTAAACCATTCCAGGTTAGCTAGTGATGACTCATTTACCTGTTAATATTGCTTTAAATCTTAGCTCCACTGCCAGTTGATTACTGATTGTTAAAAAGTTACGAAATAACTTCTTGTTTCAAATACGGTATTTATTCAGAATTTCTAGTTGTAGTTGTAAGGTGTTTCTGAGTGCTAAACATAAAGGACTAGGCCGTATCAACATTTTAATGTACGTAAATAATAGCTTGCAGTTTTTTTGCCTTCCTTCTTCAGTTCCTGCTTAGTAGCCTCTTACTTCTTAGTTATATTTATTATTTATTATTGGCGAGTCGAAGCTCGCACCGTCGACCAGGGACTAGGTGTCTCGAGGTCAGTAGTCAACACGTGCACACCCTCGTGCTGTTTACGATTGATCTATTCGTCAGTGTCTCGGACGCAACATTGGATAATAAGCAGTCAAGTAACCTCCACATTCAGTGTGGCACTCAGTGCCTCGCATGTCTAGTGTTTTTGCAATTTGGATTTTAGCAATTTAGTATTTTATCAATTCAGATAACCTGATGTAGTTTTTTAGCAATTTGGTCTATCATATGTGATGTAGTTAGAACAGAAACATATAATTATATTTACCTCCGACAATTTCTGTAGCTGTGTCATGACTGGCGACCAGTCTTCAAGATTTCTTTACTGTATTATTTGTTGTCACCTGTTCTGTTATTAAGTTAATGTTTATTTGTTGTGGCCTATTGGTATGTTAATGTTTGTTTGATGTGATTTGTTATTTAATGTTTGTTTGATGTGATGTGATGTTAAGCTAATGTTTATTTGATCTGATGTGTTGGTATGTTAATGTTTGTTTGATGTGATGTGTTGGTATGTTAATGTTTGTTTGATGTGATGTGTTGGTATGTTAATGTTTGTTTGATGTGATGTGTTGGTATGTTAATGTTTAATGTGATGTGTTGGTATGTTATTTGTTTGATGTGATGTGTTGGTATGTTAATATTTATTTGATGTGATGTGTTGGTATGTTAATGTTTGTTTGATGTGATGTGTTGGTATGTTAATGTTTGTGTGATGTGATGTTTTTGGTATGTTAATGTTAATGTTTGTGTGATATGATGTGTTGGTATGTTGTTGTTTGTTTGATGTGATGTGTTGGTATGTTAATGTTTGTGTGATGTGATGTGTTGGTATGTTAATATTTATTTGATGTGATATGTTGGTATGTTAATGTTTATGTGATGTGTTGGCAGGTCAAGCAGCACCTGTGGGTGTTCATCAACTGTCTGATAGAGAATCCCACATTTGACTCTCAGACTAAGGAGAACATGACTCTGCAGGCGAAGAGCTTCGGGTCCAAGTGTGTCATCTCTGAGAAGTTTCTCAATGGGGTGCGTAGTGCCACTGTGTATCATGATGATCTCTGTATAATAATAAAATAATAATAGTAATAGTAATAATAAAGGTTTAACTTTCATTTCCTCATCCAGGGATGATGTCAGGGACCTCCCCAACAGCACACATCACTACAGATCAGTTCACCCAGACAGTACTTTTGACCCACCCAGACCAATCTGCAAAAGAAATGTGCTGAGATGAAGTAAGGTCCTATACGAAAGCCAGTCCGGTGATCAAAAAATGGTCAGGGTAGATTGATAACAGATTGCATAACAGATTGGTTCGGCATCAGTAGTTGATTAAAATTAACTGACTCAGAAATTATTTAATTTAATCTACTTGACTAGTGGAACTACTTTATTGACTACTTATTTTTTTGAGCACCCAACACAGGCAATGACACGCACAAGGGCGTCAAAAAGGTTACAGGTACCTATCTAGTTGAACCACCGTCAGACATCGAAATAAACGGCATAAAATAAACAAGCAGAAAGAACCTGCAATACAAAATAAATAAAAAATTATACACAAATATACAAAAGCACTGTAAAGCTAACAATTTAAAATTGATTCAGTGAGCATTGCAATATCAAATCAATATATAAGTAATAAGAAGTAATTGAAAGCAGATACACTAGTAGTCGAGAAGCTATGATTGGTCTGATCGAACTGAAACATGCTATGGAAGTATTCAAATTATAGAGTACATTAATTAGAGGGTAAACAATGATGAGCCCTAATGTAGCAATTAATGGGCAATTAATGTAGCACAGCGTCAGACAGCTCATGTGTTTGCACTGACTGACTCTGTCATTACTAAATATGTTATAGAAAATACACATTATTTGCTAGAAAACTTTTATCAGGATGCGCTACTGTCATATTTGATTTATTGAAAATTTATTTCGATCCATTTTCTCTATTCGTATCTGTAAGACTCTTATAACTGAATTTTACTTAAATGCGAAAAGTGATGACAATTTAAGATATCAGTAATTAAAATGTTTGAATCTACATGTATGGTGTATTTCATCTATGATTGACTATTACATTTTGTTATGGTTGATTATTACCTATTGTTATTGTTGACTGTTACCTAATATTAAGTTGATTAATTATTAGTCTCGACTTAGGGTTATTCTTTGATCGAAAATTAACGAAAATTAACCTACTATATCAAGTTTTGTTAATAATTACTATAGATAAATTAATTTCAAATATATGCAGTAAATAATTAATTACATTATATATGCAGTATCTAAATGAATAGATACTGCATATATATCCATTGAACCTCTGCAATCTTATTCTTCATTGTATATTAAGTTGTTATTGCTGTTGTGCAGCTAAACAAATGTGGCCTAGTCGAGTCAATTCAGATGTGGCTGAGAGCCAAACAGCAGGTCCAGCTGAATCAGAAATGCTCAGCGACTAAACGCTCTAAGCTCAAGGACGTGCCTAAGCTCGACGACGCAAACGATGCAGGCACGAAGCAGTCGATCAACTGCACGCTGATCCTGACAGAGGGAGACTCTGCCAAGACTCTTGCTGTTGCAGGGCTCGGAGTTATAGGCCGCGATAAGTACGGAATATTTCCTCTGCGCGGTAAAGTGCTGAACGTGAGAGAAGCCGGAGCCAAGCAGGTCTGTATTTATCATTTTTATTTTATTGTTTATTATTTTGTTTTTGTATTCAAGGTTTGACTAGGAGGTTCTAGATGTTATCATTGACGATAGTAGCACTTTAGTTGTTGTTGTTGTACCTTAATAGATTTTACTGATAATTAATGCAGAGATCAATTGTATTATAAAATACGTATTTGGTAACACTGATCCAGAGTGATCTTGCTATTCATTTATATATTTAATGTTTTTACAGTTCAGCTTTGAATTGAATCAATATCTCAATACAAGTATATCTGCCTGTAGCTTAACATAGCAAAATTTCAGAATCTCTACAATAACTTTTTGGAAATTATAAAATTTATTGTTAAAGTTGGTAATATTCCTAAATTTGAATTGGAACAATATAGCATACAAGCAACTCTATTAGTTATTCTGCTTTTAAGTTATACATATTCTGCTTTGAAGCAGTTGATATTATAACTACAATACAAGTATGTATTTAATATATATATATATATATATATATATATATATATACCATCATCTATCAGATGACATTTTTTATCAGATGACGAAACAATTGTTTAAATATAGACCTTTTGTAATATGTAGTGGTAACTCTATTCACATAATAAACAAAGCCTTGTGGGGGAGGGGTATGAGCTTCTATTGACGGCTGGCAATACTCTATATTTTTGTATATATATATTATATATTTCTTCATTTATTAACAGAATGGTATTTTAAATAATTACAAAAAAATTATATTTCAATTTCTTGTCAAATGATGATAAACATATGTCTTAATTTTCGGGTAACATATGTGTAGATAGAACGTCTAGAGAGGATATATTACATTTTTAGGATATACTACATTGCAGTTGCTTTCCGCAAAACAATCAACTTTATGATTTCAAAGTGGCGCCCCCCCAACAAATGAAATAATACATAAGGAGATTTTACAAAGTAAACACCTTTTGTAAAAGGTCTATATTCAAAACATTCGATGGTCTAGCTCTTTAATGCATACACAAGATCAACCAAATTTGTAAATCAAATTTTTAAAAATTTCAAATCAACCAAATAATTTTCATTATGAATCCTCAACCTCTACATCATCCATTGATTGCAATGTCCTGGATGAAACCTTCAGTATCTGAGTGCAGCTTAATGAAGCAGTATGTGTGCACTATTGCGTTGGGTATGTTTGTTTCTGATATGTTTTTGCTGTAGATAATGGAGAATGCTGAGATCAACAACATAATAAAGATAGTGGGACTGCAGTACAAGGAGAAGTACGAGACGAGAGAGTCGCTGGAGAAGTTGAGATACGGTAAGATAATGATAATGACAGATCAGGATCAGGACGGCTCCCACATCAAGGGTCTGCTCATCAACTTCATTCATCACAACTGGCCCAACCTCCTCAAACATAACTTCATTGAGGAGTTCATTACTCCCATCGTTAAGGTTAGACCAGCCTCTGATTGTTTCTTGTCAGTTCTCGAGTGTTTCTGTCTATTCTCGAGCGTTTCTTGTCATTTCTCGAGTGTTTCTTGTCCGTTGTTTTCTAAAGCTTGTATAGTTCGACTACTGCATTGGGTTTTGAAGTGATGATTATGATGATGATGATGAATGGAAAGTTATTCTAATGTGTTAGAGGTTACACGTAACTTTCAGGCAGCTATCACATCTCAAAGGCTCTCTCTATACACCCATATTAAATTTTATTTGGAAGAAATGTTACTTTTAAATGTGTTTCCATTGCTTTCTTCTGATCTTTCGTTTGTTTCAATATAATCTGACGATCACATATAGATAACATACGAGCATTTAAAATTAAACTTAAAAACAAAATTACATGCGTGAAATATTTGCATAATTATGCCAATACAAATAATGTAGTTTAAACATAGTTTAAAGACTGGAAAAAAAACCAGAGAAGCCACGATAGAACACCATCCGGTCCAGTAGATGTAGGATTCAGACTGTCCAGTATGTGCAAAATGGTGATTTAAAAAATTCTTCATATCTTGCTTTATTGCAGTTTTGACGGACATTGTATATTCACTATATTGCTTATAATATTGTGTTTGTATATTCTACTGCTGCCTAGGCACAGCACAAGCAATTTAACTTCAAGATTTAATATTCCTTGAGGTTATTTTATTGAATTTAACGATTTAAGATTTTTAATGTAATTAATTACTATATACAGTTGTAGAGGTTTTGTTAGACTTTAAAACCTGTAAAGAATTTCCTGACCCTAGTTAAACTGGGAGTCGAGGGAATATGCCAGTGATACAGTTGTACAACTTCTCCTTATATACTTTTATATGTGAAAATTGTATTCATATGGTCCTAATGTGCAATTATGTATATTAAGTATTTATTACTTTTATATGCATATTTCTATATAAAGTTCTCTTTTTTGTTTTTTTATTGATTGATTGTTTGATTTTTTGATTGATGGATGGTAGGTGAGCAAGGGTAAGAATGGAATAGAGAAGTCTTTTTACAGTTTGCCTGAGTTTGAAGAATGGAAAGCTGAGACAGATAACTGGCACACCTACAGAGTGAAATACTACAAAGGTTTTATTCTTTTTGTTAAAAAAAAAAAAAAAAATAGACTAATTCATTTACATTTAAGGAAAGTGCAAACTATCAAGCTTACTATAAAACACTCAAAGCTTATTGTGTAGATAAAAGAAATCTGTGTAAGCATGTACTATATTTATATTTTACATTTGTAATCAACAGATTTGTGATCGAGTTTTGACAATGCAATTTTTATTTTATTGCTGAAAAGTATGAATATCTAACTGTCAGTAATTATTGATTGACTTCTGGATTGACAAAATAATGAATCCTGCTGATATTGACTACTAATTTATCTATGAAGATTTTTATGTCCTCCACTACTGCTTAATTTGTTGTGTTGCTTGATGGACAGGTTTGGGTACCTCCACTCCTAAGGAGGCTAAAGAATACTTCTCTGACATGGCTAGACATCGTATACCTTTTAGGTATTCGGGAGGAGAAGATGATGCGGCCATTGATCTTGTATGTAAATGAGCTTAGATTGTATTGTTATCTTATTTATCTTTTTTTTTTATTAGGTACCCCTAAAGGGTTATGTAGCCCTGTGAGAATCACTATATTAGCAAAATAACACTGAATAATTTCTGACAGCGATTCTTATAGGCCATTAACTAAATATTACAAAAAATTTAGAAATTGTGATAAAAAGTGAATCAAAATGATTCAAAATGAGACTTCTAGGCACTAACCATTTAATTTTTTATTAGAATTGAGTAACAAAGTTTCTGCTTAAAGGGAGAAATTTTCTTCTGAAGCGAATATTAGAATATTTACTCATGTTTAAGGTCCCGCTTGAACCAGAAATCATTAAATCTCTGTCTCATGAATTAATGAAACAGGATGAGAATCATTAATTTCATTGTATTTAATTGGATTGGTCTTGTTGCTGTGCACAGTTGAATGCAAATAATTCTAAACTTCTAGTTAACAGAGCCTTATTTTGATCTTACTACTCTTCTGACTGTTAGTTTATGTTTTACTTGCAGGCTTTCAGTAAGAAGAAGATTGAGGAGAGAAAAGAGTGGCTGACTAATTGGATGGAGGAACGTAAGAGACGCAATATGCTGGGTTTACCTGAGGTTAAGTCTCTTTGTGAACTGTTTAGTCTGTTTTATATTTCAAAGCGTCCTTCTTAAGTAAAGCCACTCTTTCAACTTTTATTTAAAGGGTGGTTTATTTGTTAAAAATAAACCAGCAATGTGTGTGTGTGTGTATATATATATATATATATATATATATATATATATATATATATATATATATATATTTATATGTACATATATGTATATATATATATAAAACTCTGCTGTTTGCCAGTAACATACATGTAGAATGATCAAAGAAATATTATAGACAGATGCCAATTGTACAGTGATAATGTCAGCGTGTTATTCGTTGTCGTCTTTGATGGTGTTATGTTAATAGGACGCATCAGAATTGTTTGACTAATAGTAATAATAATTATATTTATAAAGCTCCGCTCTTTGCTAAATATCACAGTAGCGCTGAATGGTCAGCAATGGCCAAGTAGCCTGGTGGTATAATGTCACAATCATTGCTTTATTATATTCCACAACTATCACTGGCACATTTCTGTAACAAAAAGTTACTTAATCTTTATGAAGATATTGAAGTCGCATAAAATAATTTATTTTTCGTTGTGACAGGTCTACCTTTATGGAAAGAACACTAAGGTTATCACATTCAATGAGTTTGTCAATCGAGAGCTGATTCTCTTCAGTAACATGGACAACGAGCGCTCTATTCCCTCTCTTGTCGACGGTGCGATTCTAATCTAAGTTATTCTGCTCTTTGATTTAATATGTACATGTGTATAATATTGATAGTAGTTTAAGTTGATCTTTTAGGGACCATTAAAAATCTGGATTATGGCAATAAGAACTTATTGTTACATACATGTCCATAGGCTAACTTAATTCTTATATATATATATATATATATATACTGTATAATCATTTGAAGATATCCAAGTCTTAAATTTGTAACTACTAATATTAATGCTGAGTTTAAGAATATATTTAAGAATCTTGGTGTTGTACATTTCTTTATGCTTCACAAGTTTTTTATGTTTGAAGCTATTACGTTTTTTATTTAATGGGTAATAGATGCTTCAAGTGCTAGACATTAGTTTCTTGTGTTTTTGATAGAAAGTGATACTGATATCCTTACCATTATATAAGTGACGTTGTTTGTGTTGTTTGTGTTTGGAAAGGTATCAGCTTTGTAGTTAGGACCTCTATTTCTCCAAGTAGCTTCGGTAAAACTTATAGTTGAACCTTTCTATAAAAAGACCTTGGTATGTGACTGATACTGATATAGCACTGGACTTGGTATGTGACTGATGCTGATATAGTATTATGTGACTGATACTGATATAGCAGTATGTGAATGATGCTGATATAGCAGTATGTGACTGATACTGATATAGCAGTATGTGACTGATACTGATTTAACAGTATGTGAATGATGCTGATATAGCAGTATGTGACTGATACTGATATAGCAGTATGTGACTGATACTGATATAACAGCATGTGACTGATACTGATATAGCAGTATGTGACTGATACTGATTTAACAGCATGTGAATGATGCTGATATAGCAGTATGTGACTGATACTGATTTAACAGCATGTGAATGATGCTGATATAGCAGTTTGTGACTGATGATGATAGAGCAGTAGCAGTGGTAGAGAAATTTAGCGCTCATAATAAGTCTAGCCGTACTGGAATATGATTGTGATATTTTATGAATAAGCCACTTGAGTTTTCGCTTTTAGCACTACCATGCCGCATGCCGTATTGTGGCACTCTCCCGTTGTTTAGTTTAGACTTAACTGAGTGGTTATGGATGGACTTCGATATTTTTCGTGGCAGGTTTCAAGCCTGGACAACGTAAGGTGATGTTTACTTGTATAAAGAGAAACATAGTGAGAGAGATAAAGGTGGCACAACTAGCAGGGTCTGTGGGTGAACATTCTGCATATCACCATGGAGAGGTCTGATTTTTTGCTAGTTTTTAAAATCCAATTAGTATAGTTTTACGTAGTTTAAATATTTAAACTAGATTCATCATCATCTTCCCTTGAATCCCAGTTTATCTAGGGTCGGGAGTAGAACATTTTGTAGCAGTTTCTGGAGTCTAGGTGCTTACCAACCAAATGCCCTTTCTGACGTTGGTTGGGAGCTTTAATATTTAAACTAGATTGTACTGTAAAAATATTTTAAATGACTTACAATGACATGATCTTAGTAATTCTAATATTTATATTACTGTGAATGGAAGTCAGACAGACTGGAATGTTAGCAAGAAGTCTCATTCTTTATTTATGAAGATGCAATTTTGTAATATTTTTTTTGCAGATGTCACTGATGTCGACGATTGTAGGTCTGGCGCAGAACTTTGTGGGCAGCAACAATCTCAATCTGCTTCTGCCGATTGGACAGTTCGGTACGAGGCTGCACGGAGGCAAGGACAGTGCCAGCGCTCGTTATATCTTCACTGCGCTAAGGTGCGTCGTTCTGTGGATTACTATCATTAGTTCTGCTTTTTTAGCATTAGTTTAGCATTAGCATTAGTTTTACAGAGTTTTGTGCATGTTTTAGCCTGCTAGCTATGTTCATCACCCTTCTAGATATATGTGTGTGTGTGTGTGTTTAGTCCGCTAGCCAGGCACATATTCAGCCCTAACGACGACGCACTCTTGAAGCATCTAAGAGACGACAACCTTAGGATTGAACCAGAGTGGTACATTCCCATTCTACCCATGATACTCATCAACGGTGCAGAGGGTATTGGCACTGGCTGGAGCACAAAGATTCCCAACTATGATGTGCGAGAGATTGTCAACAATCTCAGACGCATGATTAACAACGAGGAGCCTTTGCCCATGGTTTGTCTTACTCCAAATTTCTAGTGGCTTTCATTGTATAGGCTAAAACGGTTATGTTCAATATTAATCTCAATTTCCTGTCTTGAAGGTATGTTAGTGACGGGATTATTGGATTTAAACGATGTACATGCTGACCTACTGTTGGATATTTTGTCAGCATGCTGCCAACACAATAAAGTTATTGAGCTGGTTGGAAATTAAGTTTTTTGCATTTGTTTAGATGAAGTATGGACTATACCATTGCGCTTCGTCTAGCTATGACAAAGTAAAAGTTAATGTAATTCTTATTAATAATGTATTGAGCTGAATACCTAGCCATCACATTTGGTCAAGTTTTACTATCTTATTGTTACTCTCTAGTGTTCTCCCGAGTGGCAGGTTCACGGTAGATTATCGTATTCAGAGTTTATTTTCATGCTCGAGTAAAAGCACTCCATAGAGCAACAAGTTAATTCCTTCACGAAAGGAGTGTCTTAACTTAATATCCTCATAGCCAGTAACTGTTAAATGTATGCTTAGTGGCGGTTATGTGTATCTGTCAGTTGAATCAAAGAAAGAGTTTTTTATTAGAACTGACAAAAACCGATTATGTAAATTCGTGATAAGTTCTCAACATCGCTATTTTACTACAAACTATAAAACTTTCTGCCATCTTTTCAATTTCATTTTTTTATAAATTTTTGTGTCTTACTAGTATTTATCAAGTCATGTCCAGAAAGAATTCTATTCATATTGTGATGTTTATGTAGTTACCTTGCTTCAAGAACTTCAGAGGAACTATCGAGGAGATAGAACCTCAGCGCTATATTGTCAACGGGGAGGTCGCTATACTGGATGATGAGACCATTGAGATAACTGAGCTTCCCGTTAGAACGTGGACGCAGACTTACAAGGAGTCTGTGCTGGAGCCAATGGTGCAAGGCACCGACAAGACTCCTGCTTTCATCAAGTATGAATTTTTTGTGTACCAGGTGTTTATATGTGTGTATGGGTATTGCTAGTTGAATATTTGCACTGAGAAATTTTGGTATAGCTTTACATTGGCTCTTTGGTTGCTGTCTTATACTGCAACAGATCAAAACTTGCTTGTTCCTGATAATTACGAGTTATTGCCTTTATTTTGATCTGATACGATATTTTGATTCGATGTTTTGGTTTTGGTTTGATCCAATATATTACTGATTCGATATATCTGGAACTTTCAATTAAGAATATTGAATCAGCAGGCAATAATGCTCTTTTATTTATATTTTAACTTCAATCAACTAACTGGTCAAGGTGCTGATTTGCTATTTCTATACTTTTCTTGTCATTGTTTGATGTCACTGTTTTTGAGTTGATGTCTAGCTATATTACTTGTTTCAGAGACCATAAGGAGTACGTCTTGCATCTAATTGAGCATATGTCTAATTGTGTAGATATGTCCTTGACATCATCCTGACCTGATGAAATGGATGTTAAATTATTATTATTCTTATAATCATTGTTGTTATTAAATAGGGGATTGACTGATGATATGGTGTGGGATAGAGAGAATTGGAGCAGGCCTATTTGTATCCCGACCCTAGTTAATCTGGGATTTAAGGGAAGATGATTATCATGATGATTAGAATTATTATCGTTGTTGTTATTAATATTATTGATATTTTTGTTATTAGTATATCGTTATTATTTATTGTGTTACTCTCAGGGACTACAGGGAGTACCACACAGAGTCGACCGTGCGCTTTGTCGTCAAGCTGTCTGCAGAGAACCTGACCAAGGCTGAGCAGCAGGGTATGCACAGGGTCTTCAAGCTGCAGACCTCAATCACTGCCAACTCTATGGTTTGTGCGCTGCTCTGAATCTAATTACTGACAACTCTATGGTTTGTGCGCTGCTCTAAATCTAATTACTGACAACTCTATGGTTTGTACGTTGCTCTAAATCTAATTACTGACAACTCTATGGTTTGTGCGCTGCTCTAAATCTAATTACTGACAACTCTATGGTTTGTGCGCTAAATCTAATTACTGACAACTCTATGGTTTGTGCGCTGCTCTAAATCTAATTACTGACAACTCTATGGTTTGTGCGCTACTCTGAATCTAATTACTGACAACTGTATGGTTTGTGCGCTGCTCTAAATCTAATTACTGACAACTCTATGGTTTGTACGTTGTTCTAAATCTAATTACTGCCAACTCTATGGTTTGTATGTTGCTCTAAATCTAATTACTGCGAACTCTATGGTTTGTGTGTTGCTCTAAACTAATCACTGGCAACTCTATGGTTTGTGCGCTGCTCTAAATCGAATTACTGACAACTCTATGGTTTGTGCGCTGCTCTAAATCTAATTACTGCCAACTCTATGGTTTGTGCATTGCTCTAAATCTAATTACTGACAACTCTATGGTTTGTACGTTGTTCTAAATCTAATTACTGACAACTCTATGGTTTGTACGTTGTTCTAAATCTAATTACTGACAACTCTATGGTTGTACTTTGCTCTAAATCTGAGGTCTAACTGCTGTTGGTGTCCTAATGTTCTGCCTGCTTAATGTTTGACAAGTTTGCATTCATTTCGTTGTCCGTGGATAATGATATGGATAAACATACACTTCGTTATAACAAGATAAATAATTATAATCATTGTAGAAGACGTATAGACTAACAAGTACAGGATAATTTTGGCGAATACTTGATTGTACAGTTTTGTATAGTTTATTGCATTCAATTGAAGCAACAAGATAGTCAGGTTTGTGAATGGTTCTAGATCTAATTATTATCTGGTGTTGAATTTTCTCTGTTTCAATGTTTCACAGGTTTTCTTATAGTTATTGCATTATGTTAAAATGATGAGAGAGGCAAGTTTATCAACTGAATATTTATTGATTCGTAATAGAGATCTTTGACTGCTACCCAATCAGCTCTCATTTGTGTAAAGACATCTACTTGTATTTTTTGTCTTGTTTGCTATGTGTTTGATGCTGCTGAATTTTATGCATCGCTGAGCCAGTGGCTTGTTTGCGTGTTGTTTGACTGTGGATCAGTAGGTGCAGGGTTCAGATCCAGTGCTCTTCCATCCACTGACATGCTATCTAGCAAAAACTGACGTTAAACGCGGCTTTTAGCTTTATCTGAAGTAACATTTACCTCAGTTATTTGCTAGGTATTGCTTGGCGCAGCTGAATGTATTCATCACTACGACAACGCTTACTTGTGGTATTTGATTTGCTAGGTGTTGTTTGACGCGGCTGGGTGTATTCATCTCTACAACAACGCTTACTTGTTGTGGTGTTTGCTAGGTGTTGTTTGACGCGGCTGGGTGTATTCATCGCTACAACAACGTTCAGGAAATACTGAAGGATTTCTACGACCTGCGTCTTCAGTACTATGAGAAGAGAAAGAGTTACTTGGAGGGAATGCTGGGGGCAGAGTCCCAGAAGCTCAACAACCAGGCGAGGTTCATCATGGAGAAGTGCGACGGTACCATAGTTGTCGGTACGTTTCTCTTTGTAAACATTCTCATTTATTGCTATTCATCGTGTTTTTTTAATGAATAGTAGCCAATAATTCTGATGTTATAGTCTCTACAAGGTGATAGGTATGTATTCTGTTACGAACTATGTAATTTTTGAGAAAAGTTTTGCGTAGTTTTAGTTTAGGAAAATATAGATTCTAAATGGATGTCTCATTGACTGTCTTTGTGTCCTGGTTGCCGAGGAATAGACCAAACGTGGACTGCACATGTCATCAAAGGTGACAAAGCACTAAGATCCGAACCTACATCAGAAAGGGAATTCGGTGGTGGGAGCCTGGTCTACTGAAATTGCTACAACGTTTTCTAAAACAAATTGAATAGTTTTTACGGTATAGGATGGAGATGAATGGAGAAAGGCTGTTCGTACCTTAATTAAACTGAGATTCAACGGAAGATGATGATGAGGCTGTTGCTTTGTTACATGTATATTGTCTATTAATGGAAAGTTTCTTAGCCTCTTAAAGCTATTTATGTAGATCTGATTTCTTCAGTAAATCTTGTCTTATATTCTTGGATTATCCCTGATAAATTATAATCAATGCCTTTATGAAATGATGAATAGAGTAAATAATTAATTGTATATTTCGTGCACTGTGTAGAGAACAAGCCTAAGAAGGAGATGATACAGATACTGATCAAGAGAGGCTATGATCCTGATCCCGTTAAAGTCTGGAAGGATCATCAGGCTAAGCTACAGGTTCGTCTTTCTTGTAGCAAATTGTTAATGAACTTTGGTTCCACAAATGTCTTCTCTTACGATTTCTCTTAGTGCACTGCCCACTGGCAGGTCCATGGTATATTATGTCTCCACTCATCTCTATCTTCCGTTTTCCTCTTCATGTCCAAATACGAGTGGGTCTTTAAATCATTTATATCATTCCTTTTGATATTCCATTATTCTTGAGACATTTGAGACAAACCCATTTCATTATTGTCTACTACAGTACTAATAATATAATATTTTCAGCATTGTTACAATTGTGTTGTTTTACTGGATTAAAATTGGATGAATAAAATGTATATCTAAATCATACTGTTATGCTTCAATTTCACAGCTGGAGAGTAAGAAACTCGATTTTCTATTTTGTTCTATTTTACCTAACTGTATAACTTGTAATCCTGACCCTAGTTAAACTGGGATTCAAGGGAAGATGTTGATGATGATGTATTACTAGTCAGTGAACAACACAGTTTTAGACTCTGAGCTGTGTGATGATAGTTGATTTCATTACTTCTATGTATCTGTGTATGTATATGTATATATCTATGTATCTATGTATATGTATTTTTTTACCTTAAATGTATTTCTATTTAACGTATTCATTAATCGAGATAGAAATGTAGACAATATAGACTAACCTCCCGACAGGCATTCCTTAGAGGGCACTCCTCAACGTGCCTACCAGGGGGTCAGATTTGTCTTAAATGCAAGATATTCACCAATCAATTTCTGCTACTATATTTTATGATTTACTTGTTGTAAACATTCATATTATTTATATTGCCTGTGTTAAATTGTGACCTTTAAAATATGTCTATTAATTCGTATAGACTATTTTAGTCTATTATTTTATTATTTATTATTATTTTAGTAGTCTATGTTGCTATGCACATAATATTATATTGATTTTTCTTTGTGTTTTCATCAATTTTAATAGAATGGGGAGGTAAGTGTAGAATGTCTATTAAACCCCTTAGTTCTTACTGTAGTTGCTTTCATCTGAAATAACATACATTTCATAATTATGTTTGATTTGCTTCGCTTGCTTTTTTACTGTCTGCTATTTTTTAAATCTTTATTTTGATAAATTATTTTTTTCTATGTAGAAACTTTAGTCACTGCTATTGAGTTAACATCTGGATTGTAATTTCTTTAAGAAGTTAAATTAGATCAATTTTAGGTGCATGAATTTGTTCTATATACTAGACACGGCTTGATGACATTTCAATAATAATTTGAGTCGACTATTTACACAAATTTCTGAAGCTGAATAGTAGAAGAATACGTGTATAACACTTACATTACATTTTAATAATGCTAGAAATTCTTTTGAGTGCTAGTTATGTTTGTAATTGATATGCTGCGATAGTTAATGGACCAGTATTGAGCCTATGTGTTGTGCAAAGAGATTTATTTTTTCATTAGCTTTAACATTATATTTTAGCTCAGTCTACCGTTCTTTGATATTAATTACTTTGTGCAGTATGTATACTGCATGGTAATTTTGATTTCATATTTGATTTCAATATTAATTGTCTTGACTTGTTTGTTAGCTTTAATTTCATTATTCCAAAACTTTGTGAAAGCACAATAAGCTTAGACACAAAATGTAATTTTTTCCTTGTTGCTTTTTTGTGCTTTGAACGTAGTTTATATTATACTCATGTAATGATTCTGTTCGTCTGTTAACTCTGTATAAATTGGTGTTCAACTAGATAGAACGCTTCTCGTTCTCTTTGATGGCCTATTTTTCTGTATCTACTTAATTTGATTGATGTTATATTTCTCTTTTTCAAATTTTATTTTATATTATTTTGCTTTCTATTCCATTTGACTATTTCCGTGTGCTTGTTTTCAACTTGTATGGTATATGCTGTGTTTGGATCTAATAATGATTTAATTTTTATAGTAAATTTGGCTTAGCAAAAAGTCTAATGCAGTAATTATTTAAAACAACAGTACGTGTTTGACGGGTAGCTCATTCTACCTTAATAGTGGTTGTTGTATAACTTTTGACCGTGTATGCTATCTAGGTGGCTTTTAATATGTGAGCAAGGCAATTTGATACCAATTGGAAGTGTTTCTAATTCATATATTAACATTAGTTTCTTATTATTTTTGTCGTGCTATATATTAACTTCTTACACTTGTTTTAATTGTTTTAATGATATTATTCTATTTTAATGTCTTTCCTCTGTTTAAAATGTTACAATTATTTTTTGAAAATGTATATTGATTTGCCATGTCGTATTTCATCATTGCTTTATAAAGAATTATTTTCTGTAAATTCGTAATAATGAAGTGCTGCAGTTTTGTGATAAATTGTATGCGATTTTTGCACTCAAATCTGTCATTTAATTAATGACTATGCGATAAAACCGTACTATATATCATGAGAAATGTAACTATCCATTGCATGGCTAATTCAGCTATTTCTGTCAGTGACAGAAATATAGCTGAAGTAGCCATACTGATTGATTTAAAATACTAATATCAAATTTGTGTGACCTCTTTAATCTGATCCAGCATATCCTGCTCTATAATAAACACTGTAGCTGTTACATTGTTTCTCTGAACTTTGTGTGTGTATGTATGTTTGTATATGTGTGTGTATAATATATTTTAAGTCCATAAAATTTATTTCTATTTCTGTAAGAATCACCATTATCGTTATTGTTTTTTTTAATTGAGGATTTAAAATCTAACAATGCTTGTAAGGTCATGATGATATTGAGTAATGATACAATGTGTAGACAATGCATGATGACAAGTACTGTGTAATCATTGAATTAATGATATAGTGTGTAGCCAATGCATGATGACAAGTACTGTGTAATCATTGAATTGATGATACAGTGTGTAGACAATGCAAGATTACAAGTTTTACACTAGAGTAACTGAATTGTATGTTGATGTAGCTGCTAATCTCTTCACGTATCTTTTAGGAATCCATAATTTTTAAAAATTAGTTCTCATTTTGATATTTAAAACAAAAAATAGCACTAATTTGTAACTTTATTTAAATTGATTTGTTGAGATTAATTGATAAATGGGTGGACTGCTGCTCGAGTGATTGATTGATTAATGTGTGATGGACTGCTTATGTGACTGATTGATTCTAACGGCCTGTAGATTGAGGGCTGCTTTATTGTAAACGATATAGATATCGTTTATTGCTTTGTGTCTGTTTGATTGACTTGATTGATTGTGACAGTTGATTGATGGAGGAGACGATGAACAAGAAGAGGACGAAGCAGCGGGTGATGCAGAGAAGGACAAGGCGTCGGACTACAACTATCTGTTGGGAATGGCGATGTGGTGTCTGACCAAGGAGCGCAAGGAGGAACTGCTGAAGCAGAGGGATCAGAAAGCTGAAGAGCTGCGGCTACTCAAGAAGAAAACGCCGAAACAGCTATGGTTGGATGACCTCGACGCTTTCTCGGTCGAGCTTGATGTGAGCCTCTTCTTTTTTTTAACATAATTTCAGAAACTTTTTATGCCTCAGTTTGAGCCATTGCAGAAGTATTTTATCATTTTAAATAACTCTTTGCTTGTTTATTTAAAAGTCTATCATTTCTGAGATTTCTGTACAAAATATGAAATAATCTTACTTCTCTAACTTTTTGGCTTATTGACAACAATAATGAATAAATTGTTGTTGTCTTCCGACGATCTGACGATCAACCAGCTATTATACCACTGTTTGATAATAATTAATTTACTAAAATATTCATCTCAATGTAACTGAGGTATAGTTAATTGTGCTATCTGATATCTATACAAATAATTTACTTAAAATTTATTATTGTCATAATTATTGTATAGTTCAGGTTGTTACACAATTAATATAAATTCTAATGTTTTAATTGCTGATGTTTTTTGAGCAGAAAGTGGAGAAGCAGGAACGAGACGATGCTCTGGTGGGAACCAATCATCCTTCTACCAAGGCTGTCAAGGGAACCAGCAGGCCCAAGAAAGCCCTGATGGAGACGGCACCATCAGCATCGGGTCGTAGAGTCGAGCCAGTAATTGACGCTGCACTGAGGGCCAAGTTTGAAGCTGCCACGGCTATGGCAAAAAAACGCAAGCTAAAAGTTAGTTGATCTTGAGATTACTTGTTCTGTCTGTGTAGGTGATATTTAAATAGTTGATCTCGAGATTACTGGTTACGTCTGTGTAGGTGATATTTAAATGGTAGTAAAGTCTTGTTTGCATTTATTTATTTGAGAAGAGCTAAAAAGGCAAATTTCTGCAACTTGGAATCCAGTTTTGAAGATTTGTGTGCTTCAGCTGATTATAAACTTTTTAAAAATGTACATAGTGATAGTGCCTATCTACTTACCCCACTTTTGCCTTCACTTGCCTATCACCCATATCTAACTAGAAGAAACGTTGCCGGTAGAAATTTCACACTTCCTACTAAACGAAATAGTTTAAGTGACAAGAACTTTATTACCCGTAGTATACTTGATGATGCTAGAAATTATTAACTTTTAACTTACAATGCGTACCTGTTTATTTTTAAACTGCTGAAATTGTCTTCTACTACTGCTTAATAATGCTTAGATAGCTACATGTGACTTTAGAACTCTTAAAGTAGTATAAGTTTGCCTTGGTCAATATTTTTTAATGTTATCTTATTATTTTCAATCTTGTATTTTTGATTTTCTGCCTGTATCTGATGCATTGCTATGTTATCTGTCATATTGTTACAGTCTGCGGTTTGTCAGATTGATTATGGAAATAAAAGGAATAGATTATTATTGGTATGATATATTGACCGTTGCACCAGAATCTAATCTAGTATTAAAATATTAGCTGTTTTAATTAGATTCTTGAATAATGTTTGAAAATGTGCTACCTGAAGGTTGTGTTTGGCTGAAGAAGGAAGTGAAGTAAAAACTGTAATGTGGTTTTTGCTCAAATTAATATTTCAATTAGGCAAAGGTATTCTTCATTGCTATCTGATTATTTTTATGACAAGTATTTTTCTTAAAGAATTTGGCATGTTTTGTTATAACAAATTGCCATGTAAAAAAGCGGGTAAAGCTAAGGTTAACATCAGTTTCCTCACTCTAAAGTGATGTCAATGTCAGTGATGTATTGATGCATTGATTGATATGTGCAGAAGGAAGTGGACGATGATGACATGATGGTGGACGGGGAGGAAGGAGAGGTGAAATCTCTCGCTGAGAGAATCGGAGGAGCTGATGCCCTCAAAGCAACCAAGCCTAAGAAACCTCGCGAGAAAAAACCCAAAACTGAAGGAAGTCCAAAGAAACCGAAAACAAGCGGGTGGATCGATGGAGAGAATAAAAGTCCAAAGAAAGGACGTGCTTCGGGTGGCGGCAGCCCCACGAAGAAAGGCAAGAAGAAGAAGAACCCGTGGTCTGACTCTGAGAGCGACGGAGGATCTGAGGGCAGTGACTCTGAGGATGAGGTCAAAGCCGTGCCGGTGATACCACGAGAGACGGGTTCACGCCGTGCTGCCGCTAGCAAAGTTAAGTACACTTTCAGCGATGACGAGAGCGAGAAGTTCAACTCCGATGATGACTTTCCAGCAGAGAACAGAGCGTCCAATGGCAGGTCCGCTGCGCCTGACTCTGACTCCCAGCAGCGGGCAGCTCTGAGCGACAGCGATAGCAACTCTTCTCCTTCTCCTCCGAAGTCTAAGAAACCTCCCTCTGCGTCTGCGAGTAAACCTGTTACCATCGATAGTGATGATGATGATGATGATGTGAGGATTGAAACGAGCCCTAGTCCTAAGAAACCGGTAGCAAAAAAACCAGCGGCTAAGAAAAAGCCTGCCGCAGCAAAGAGTAAGTTCACCGGCTCAGATTCTGATGATTTTGATTTTGACAAGGATGACGATTCGGATAATGAATTTAAACCGAAGAAGAAGGCGGCGAAACCTGCAGCGAAACCGAAGAGTTCAAGTTCCAGCAGTGAGACCAAGAAAGCAGCGCCAGCTAAACGCAAGCTTCAACCCAAGAAGAAGTTCGTCGATTCTGATTTATCAAGTGATGAAGGGATGACAAAGGCTGCTCCATCGAAGGTAGTCTGCATTTCTGGAATGTTTATAATTTATATTTATCATACAGTCTCATGTGTGTGCTTGCTGTTTATTGCTGTTGATGTGAAATGGAAGGATATGGGATATATTTATTATGTTAATCTGGAAGTAGTTTGTTCTTCTGAAGCAATATGTGAAGCACTGTTTAGATTTCGCTGATCATCATTTACGTGAAGATGATGATGATGGATGATTACCACTTTTGTTTTTACTACTTTATTAGACAGCTTTTAACTACGCTGTTCATAAACTTTTTATAGGACCGTTAGAAGTATGCGGTATAAAAGTTCCTGACTGCTTAATTAATTAGTTAATTTTTGAAGCAGGGAAAAGCTGCTGCTAAAATCACTTCTGTTAAGCAAACATCACTTGTAAAAAGATTTCGAAACTATCTTAAAATCTTATCGCACTTGTTTGACTGATTGATTCAGAAGAAAAAGGCTGCTGCTAAATCTAGTGATGACGAGATGAACATATCCGCTGATCTGTCTGATGTTCCACCGAGAGGTCGCACGCAGAGAGCCAAAGCTCCCACCAAGTACAACTTTGATGAATCTGATGAGGAGAGTGACATGTAAGCGAGACACTAGCGGAGAAATCTCTAACTGAAGCAGGACTGTAGTGACTAATGTCGTTTTTCTTAGAACTGCATTTAGATAGATTTTGGTCTGACTCTAGCCATTTAATCATAGTGAGAATGTTGGACTTGAGCTTTTGGTTTAGGATTTTGGATACTTAAAAACAAACTTTACATTTTTAGAAGCATAGTGTCCACTGTCGCTATTAACTGTTGCCGCAAATGTTTCATGCGATTGAGCATGGATGTGAGTGTTCAAATCATATTTTAATGTTGACGTTACATTTTTAAATATATTGCAGTGTTAATTGGCTTCTGTGGATCTAATTTTATAGGTTCTTTTAATTCTGAGACTCGTGGTGTGTAGCAGGTTAGAGGAGCGCATCTGATGTATGACTGAATGAGGCACTTAAGTTCGCTAATATTAATATGCAGTTGTGCTTCACGATTCAAATAGTACACGACTTTCTCTTGCCCAAGTTGTCTCTGAATTAATTATCAAGATTTTAGACTTAGAAAAAAGTGACGAGAAGATGAATACAAAGATTATATAAAGTATTACATAATTTGTTGATTAGCTGTTTCTAGAGTTATGTTACATGTTGTATGTCTTACTGTTGTACACTGGATTTACTGTAGTACTTTTCTTTACTTTTTTTAAACTTATAATCTTGTAGTTAAAAAATGTTTTTATGTATTTCGCACTGACGTCACTGTGAATATTAAATTAATATTTTAGGTAAAACGCTTCTAGATGCTTGATTTGGTCATTATTCGCTAATTTTTTATAATTAATTTACGTTGAAATTGTTAATTCATCATCGTCTTCCCTGAAATCCCAGATTAACTAGGGTCGGGATAAAAATAGACCTTCTCCAATCCACTCTATCCCACACCGTATCATCAGATTGTTTTTGTATATTTTATTTTAAGTTTAAATTATTAATTGTGTGGAAATATTTCTCAAATCTACAGAAAGTTAACAAATGCAGCACGTTATATTTGCGCAGTTAGAAAAGTGAGTTGATAGCACACAACGCTGATAAAACAGAATGCCTTGGATTCTAATCTCAGCTAGATCGTTTCTGATCTAGTTATTTTTTATTAAAGAAAAATATATATTAAACTTAGCTTTACTTGTAGATATAAAATGATTTTTATTAATGTATTTATTAAGGAATTTTAAATTATATAACCTAAATATATTTCACTGCAAAAGATACCTCGCTTTCATTTACTAAGGAAAATAATTTCTAGACTTAAACAGCAATTGCCGACTGCTTTCTGTATTTATAATTACTATAAATTCTTTTGCAAAAACTTATATCATTAATAATCATTGTGTTTTAAGATTTAGTGTAGAACGCATGGTATTTCTTATTTAGTTATTATTTTGGGAATCGCTATAGGCCTACTTAATAATTAGCTAAGTTTTAAGGTTTTATACAAATTTTTCTTTTAAATTTGAGAATACATAATCCGTATGTACAATTATGTGTATACTGCTATTTAAAAGCAGATAATGCGCATATCGATGTAACCAAATCGAAATGACCTCAGAAGCATTTGTTCATTGCAGGATTATATAGAGAGCCCGTTGTGATGGCAGATTTCTATTTGTAAGCATTTTGAACGTCGCATTCAGCAGAACTCCAGAAAGAGAGAAATTCTTATTCAATGCCACGTTTCAAATAAACTCTTAACTGTAGTAAATCAGAGAAATGGGTTGTATTTGCTAATGTTCTCTTCATTTGAAGCTTGCCTGGTAAGCCAACTTAAATTTCTACATTAGCCTATGTACTTCTTTGTTGCTTACATTAAGTTAATGGAAGATATTTACATCCAGTTGTAAGAGCAAATCTAATAAATGCCACTGTGATTTGAAAATTCATAGTACAGTTTGCGTTATTTGATGCCACTACTTAGCGTGACTGAGTACAGTACATGTTAGAGGTTTGTTGTTAAATTGAACTCTTTATTCACAAAGTATAACCCTCATGTGGGTTATCGACTGATTTTGACAAAAGCTTACTGCTACTGTAGTTTGTTTTACTTCTTAATTAAGTTATGGTTTGCTCTACGTCATGGTATGCTATGGACTGTACACAAGATTAGTTTGTTTGCGCTGTAACGGAGTTGATACTCAGCAGTGTATAGGCCTAGATTTGTCTGCTTTTATTTATTATTGAAGAAGTCTCGTCGCTGCTAGACTGTGTATTGTGCTAGTGGACACTCAAGCGTCTGTGTTTAAGTAATATAATTATTGGTACTGAATGATTTGTTCTGTTGTGCCGAATTTACTCTATTATCTACTCGATATTACTCTATAAAAGGCTAAGCTAGTGTAGTCTTTTTTGAGAGATGATTCGGTGCTGTTTCTAACCGCGGGTACTCAACATTCAGCCAGCACATTCGATCTATTCAGATATATTCAGACAATAAACGAGCATAGTTATATGGGCTTAAAAGGTTCGTCTACCGTATCAACACCAGTTCTTGCCGCAAATCAGGAAATCATTTTGTCTTACAAAATAAGCCATTCAGGTGACATCCGTAATCAAAGACATTGTGAACTCGCTTACTTAATTTTCGTTTAATAAATGATGAGTAACAAAATACATTCTTTAAATATCCCTGACATCATTTAAGAACGCAAATGTACAATTAGTAAGTTAGTTATAATCAATTTCAGATGATTTCTTCTGTTATACTCTTTTAAATATCACTTACCGGTTTTTTCAGTAGCAAAGTATTACTTATATATATATATATATATATATATATATATATATATATATATATATATATATATATATATATATATATATAGAAATAAGTGCTGCTGGTTGTATAGGTGCTTCTAAAATGTGGTAGTAATTTGTTGGCGATAACATTTTTAAAGAATCGACTAGTGCATAGATTAAGCTTGGACTAAATACTGGAGTGTCGCTTGAACTCTACGCCCATCCCACAGTGAAGGCTGACGCTAGTGGCAGATTCAGCTGAGTTATTGTCAATACCTGCGACATACAGAACATACTTCGAGATCAATCAATCGAACCTTCAAGAAGTATTTGTTAAGAAGTAAGAACTTTGTTCTACAACAGCTGAAGTGCTAAACTGAGAGTTATGTAACAGATCAGTCAATGACATATTTGAGCATCCTGTTCTCTAACTGTGTGAAATTTAACAAGTAATCAGTCTATGGCTCAGATATCAAAGATGAACGTATTCCACGTCAGCGAAGTCACCTCTTACAAGCAATTGAAGTTTTCAGTAGATTCAGTTAGCTATTTTTAGAACTTTCACGGGCTGCATTAAATATGGTTGTGTACTCTAGTTTGGGAAGATTTTCTCGATCAGTTAGTTCCGGTGACATAACTTACGAGTTCGATGGTTAATTAAACGCTGTGATATTTTGTCTCATAAAACAATAATTCAGTTAGTTCTAAGGCGCTGCATATTGACTGACAAAACATGTAAAAAAATGCTGCCATCTACATGTATGAGCAGCGTAAAACAGCAGTTTTTATTGTTACAAAGTTTAACAAATAAAAAATGTTAAAAAACTCCTGCCTCTGATCCTAACTTTAAAATCTTTTAAACTTAGTAAAACTTTAAAAAGTGACGCGAGCAAGAACCGAACCTGGGACGTCAGGTTTAAAGCCTAACGCTATTGCGCGGGGCCACAGAAGCTCGGATCGAATTTAGTTGAAAAGAAGATTTTAACGTAAATTCAATTCTAACGTAATCTCCATCAGATTCGCTTTATGTTATAGTTGTCACTATACATAGTAATATTATTTAGAGACTGATAAACTAACGTTAACTTTACTTTGTAGTGACATTTTCATGGTTTCGCGATGTTCGCAAGGATAATTTTTTCAGTCTATTTTTGTTATTTTATTATTTTTATTCTGCCTACTGATACAAGCATTAGAGTAGAGCTCACCCTGGTGGTTGGATTGAAGGTGAAGCCTGAGTGTGCCACGCCCCCCACAGTGACAGAGGTTACAGTACTGGAGAGACCAAGCACTCTGATGTTGTCCATGTGGAGAGAGTTCACTCCTGAGTAACCGTTGTGCACGACAGTCGACACCAGCTGACCCTAGAACATTTACAAAAATACGGGTAGCGACAGCCCTTTACAAACTAACAAACTGTCCAGCATTTTTCACTCCAGTGAATTGTCGGACGTCGTAAGCAGTAAGTAAACACTAACGCTCAGAATGCTGTTTAATTTTCTTTGACATTAATTTAACAGCACAAATTTAGTTACAAACACAAAACTATATTAGTGATAGGCTCTTCTGGCCTCCAGATTGCATGCTCCATTATGCATTCTCTATTTTCACCGTAGTCTTTTACGTATTCTACAGGTAATTTTACATGAATGAGCCAAGGAAATGGCTATCCTCGTGAACAGTAGGCCTATATGAAAGCATTTTATATGCTCACTTTATAACTTTTGCAATAATAAATTGTGATATATTAGCTTCTTTTACTTTTACTTTTTAACGTTGTACGTCATAATGCATATGAGAGACACTCACGCTAGCTAAAGCCACGTATTCCGCTAGGTAGTAAGCACCGTTCTCGTACGTATCTGTAATAGATAAAAACAAAGGATGGATCATTAATTTAATTATATCATTATAGTAGACTAATTTAAACTTTTTCAATTTAAAGTATATCACCAATTGCTACCACGTTGTGATGGTGTAGTAAAGATTTATATATACGTATGTATCCCACAGTTGGGCTAACAGTGTAGTATTGGGGCAGTTACGGGTATATGAACCTATCGAGGGTTCAGAGATAAATCTTAGTGTGGCTCTGGGTTTAATGCTAAGGACCTGCATGCAGTAGAATATTTTCTATGGGTATTTTCTACTGGGTTTAGGGCGCAGCATTCAATAGTGGTTCCTTTAGGAAGCTTCCGAGGTTAGCTTCCCGAAGTAGAAAATAAACTCAAGGTTTTACCGTATTGAAGTAATGTGTCTAACTTGAAATAACTAACAAACTAATAAATAACTAACAAATAATTCATCATCATCATTCATCATCATTCATCACCATCATCATCAACATCATCTTCCCTTTTATCTCAGTTTATCTAGGGTCGGGATACGACTAAATAACTAGCATATAATTATTGCAATTTAATCAAGTTTGACAGTTATTAGAACGCTGCACACTTCCTGGGAAACTGCTGATCCTATTCTCTCCGAGAAACTGCGTATTGTTTAATATCTTTAGGCAAGTTACTGTTAGGCAATGTGTCTAAAATTAACCTGTTTTGTTGCATTGTAATTCGATTAATGTTGAGGTAGGCTAGTTAGAACAGTAGTTGCAATAGGTTGCTTGCTATATAAGCTATTACAGTATGTTAACAAGGGGCGCATTCTGTTAGAAATTACAGTTGTTCTGATATACGCAGGTCCATTTCCCATTAACATTTTACTATTGTATTAGTGTATATTGGTGATTGATGTATGACGAAATAAATCTTTAATATACCTCCGGGAATGAAACCAAAAGAAGTCAATCTAGATGCTGCAGATTTAGACTGACTAGATAGTTATTAAAATTTAGTTACAATAAATTGAAAATTATGAGCACAATATCTAAAACAACATATGCACAACCAACAAGGCGTTGCTGTTTGAATGATAAAAAACTTTCAAACTCGCATGATACAAAGTGATGCTATTAAGCTACGGCCAATTTAAACGATGCATACACCACGTTATTTGTATTGCATTTATTTGCTGTTACCTAGTTTATTATCTATTTTATTTTAGTGCTCAATGTTGTCATTGATGACGGTAGCACTTTAATTGTTGTTATGTTATGTTATCTAAAGATCATCATCATCATCACCTTCCCTTGAATCCCAGTTTAACAAGGGTCAGGATACGAATAGATCTCAAATCCTCTCTATCCTACATCATATCATTCATCAGTCCATCCTCTAATTGAGACTTTTCTTTTCCATGCGTTTAAATTTGTATAGCAATTTCTGGAGCCTAGGCGCTCACCAACCGAATGTCCTTTCTTATATTGGTTGGGATCATAGTGCTTTAGTTGCCTTCTACGACACGTGCAGTCACTGGTTGGTCAATTCTTCAAACAATCCGGACACAACACGGGGAATATTTTCTAAAGATATGTATTGTAATTATGTTCGTACGTTATATTTCGTATGTTAGCATGTAATCTATCTGCGGTTGTCAGATTGTTTGTGCTAAAATCCATCTCTTTCCACCATAGGTCTAAATTTTGACCCGCTTGCCTTGGAAATTGGAATTGCATTGTTTTTTTTATCTCGCTTTGTCTTGTGGTCTCTGTGTACTCAGTCGTCATCGTGTGGTGTTTTGGCGCCTGTTTGTGCAGAGTCTGCGAGAGACGTCCCTGACATTGCGTTATGGCGAGGAACCAGACGTTAAATTCTTAGTGATTGATTGATTGGTTGATTGATTGATTGGTTGCTGATTGATTGATTGATTAATTAATTAATTAATTAATTAATTAATTAATTAATTAATTAATTAATTAATTAATTAATTAATTGATTGCTTGATTGATTGATTGAGGACACTCACCTATAGACTCGCCGTCGTCCCAGAAGAGCGAGCCAGTGGCCTGGGAGGTGTCGCTCAGAGCAACGATCAGCCCCAGGGGATTCTGTCGACTGACAAAATCAACAACTGAAGCTTAGGAATGCTTTAAAGTAAAATAATAATAATAATAATAATATGGGACCGTCCTATAGTGGATCGGATTTATAACAGTCTGTTAGAATCTCAGTCCAGTGCAGGAGACAGAGCACGACTCCTAGCTGTATCAACCAAAAGTAGCAGCGACTGGCTTCACGCTCTCCCTGTTTCTTCTTGTGGGCTTTTTTAGACACTGAGGCAATTCGAGTAGCCGTTAGTTTAGGGGCGAAAACTTGCAAGCCTCACATGTGCCCCTGCGGTCATGAAGTCGACGCTTTAGGTCTCCACGGCCTCTCCTGCAAACGCAGCTCAGGTAGAATGTCTCGCCATCACAATTTAAATGACTTAATATGGCGAGCACTTTTAAGAGCAGGCATCCCTTACTCTAAGGAACCAAGTGGGTTGTCCAGATCAGACGGCAAGCGCCCGGACGGCATGACTTTAGTGCCCTGATGCAACGGTAAATGTGCCGTATGGGACGTCACGGTCATTGACACTATGGCAAACTCCTACCTGAATACGACTTCAGTCACAGCCGGTGGAGCTGCTGTTCATGCCGCCTCTAGGAAATTGGATAAATACCGTGATCTGTCCTTACGATATGAAGTTGTTCCGGTGGCCATTGAAACCATGGGCCCGATGAATCCCGAAGGAGTTGATTTCATTAATGGCATAGGCAGACTTATTGCATAGCAAACCGGCGATAAGCGAGAGACATCTTTTCTTTGGCAAAGGCTTTCCATGGCTTTGTAAAGATTTAATGCAGTCTGCTTCAACAATTCTTTTAAGCCAATTGATGACCTCGAGTAGCCGGGCGGCGATTCAGCACGTATTGCTTGAATCGCTTTTATCAAACCCCAGGTTCTTTACACCGGGGTAATTTAAGAGAAAAAACAATTAGAGTGCTACTGTCATCAATGACAACATCGAGCACTATTGAGACAGAATCAAGTCGGCGAGCAAAAAGAAGGTCTAAAAGCGGTGCAAATTCCAAAATCCAGAAAATCAGTCCAGAGGAATTATGGTCTGATAAATAGTCTACATCCTTTGAACGATCCATCAAAAGGGAATTAATTAAAATGATCTTCCATGATGATATTTAGCTTTAATAATATGATTAAACCTTTGTCCTGTTTTTGTCTATTATCTATTTACCGGTCCGGTGTATATCCAAGATTTTACTCTGTGCTCTGTTGTCTGTGAGTAGGACCCGTTGAAGTTCAATGCAAATCAGTGAATTATTAAATAACGACCAATCAGTAATTAAATTTGTTATACAGTCATCTTAACCAATGTGTTACCTGAATACTGTAGAGTTCGCCGGGTGTTGTGTGGGAAGAATGTAGCCGCCTCTAATATGAAGTGGTATGAAATCAAGCGGGGCATCTAAATTAGCAAAGCCCTGTCTGGTAGCCACTTCTGCACCCTGCAATATTTTAGAAATTACAAACATATATCATGCAATTTAATTCTAATTGAAATACAATCAAATTGAATAAAGTGATTTTATTTATCTATTTTAAACCACTACACTTTACAAAATAACATAACAATACAATAAACTGAGACAGTGAGCAATGGTTTGTGGCTTTGGGCTGTGTGAATATATGGCCGTTGGTCAGACGATTCTGACGATTTGTTTTGTTTGATAATTACTTTGGAAAATTGTTTTTGAAGGGAAAGAAGTATTATAATTAGATATAGGACATGCCCACGTCTGTCAAGCTTATTAAATGATATTATTATATGCATGTAATGCAAGAATCTCATAAGACGGCGAGTTACGCAATCTTTCTACTCTATCTATAGGTAATTTGAATTTGCTTGATTCTTTAATTTTTTTGTTTATACGATCGTAGATTAACTGAGTGATGGATGCATTAAGTGATTAACTAATTCTTTTGCTACTTACATCATAGTAGCTGTACCAACGAGCATTCGGGAAGTACGCTCTTACTACCACAGCTCCCTGTCAACCAAACCAAAAAATTAGGTATACAGGTATTCTAACATTAAATGTCGACAGTTAAAGCCAAGTAACTTTAAAGTCTCCATAAGATACTAATTGAGGACGAGATGTGGATTTGAATAGCGTGTCTACTGATTGGAGCTAGACGTAGTAGGAAACTTAAACTGAGTGCTTTGGCTGCATTTTACCTGCACAACCACCATAACATTAACGACTGCGAAATGTTTATCGAGTGGAAAAGTTAAAGTGCCAACGTCGATCATGACTACATTGAAGTCAATAACGCCTGTGACATAAAGCAAATTAGCTTAAATCATAATAAAAATATCATTAGTATTTTTAAAAGCTAAATTAGGAAGTAGTCTAAAAGAAGTATTGGTGTCTCTAGAATGTTATTATTATTCGTATAGGCTATAGCTGCGAAAGTCTTTCACTATTTATTATAAGATATACATGTATGTATGTATGTATGTATGAATATATATATATATATATATATATATATATATATATATATATATATATAATATAGTACGACTATATTATTAAATGCCCTTGCACTTTGAATAACTTTCAGTAGTACTGTATACCTTAAATAATGAATGCATGTGATAGTTATTACCTTACATTTGTAAGGAGTTTTACTGTATATTGGTACCGTAAAGTGTTCAGATTTAGGGACTAATTGCCAAAGAAAGATTTTAGTTGAATAGTTTAACTAGGGTCGGGATGAAATTAAACTTCACTTACATTCGTTTTAGAAATTTTGTAGAAATTTCTGGAGCCTAGGCGCTCACCAACCGAATGTCCTTTTTGGTTTGGATCTTAGTGCTTTGTCAACTTTTACGCCATTCGCTGTCAACGAATTGTAAATGCTTTAGTAACCCATACATAACATAGGCAAATTAATTCTATTACCAGTTTGATAAATTACACATAATTGGAGTAATTCATCACCTGAGTTAAGACTGGAGATATAAGAAACGCTGAGCCCCATAGTATCTGTGTATCCACAGAGTACGTAGCTGTGTCGTCCACAAATCTGAAAAAGGCAAAACTCATTATGTAAAATGTAACAATTTATGTTTTGCCAAGCACTCTCTGCGAAGTGTTTTAAAGTGAAACAATTTATTTCTCTCCCAACACTTTCATTTATCAATAAAAATTTAACGTCCGGTTCATTACCATAAGGCAATATCAGGGACGTCGGTCAGTTTCTGTCTAGTGAACTATGAAATAGCGGGTTTAACGCATAGACGACATTCTTAATGGCACTACTGAGGGCATAGTTTTATCATGACGAAGTTGTAGGATTTGTAAACAGAAAGAAATTACCGATTTCTAAAGTGATTTCCTGTTTCATATTATAAATTATTGTTATTTTCTGTTATACATATTCTGAATTGCATATCACTTACTCAATTAGCCCATCGATTAATCAATTAGCAGGTATTAGTAACAACAAGTATATAAAAGAAATGCCACTAATTATAGTTATATTGTGTTCTGCTAAATTATGGTCTGATAAATAGTCTACATCCTTTGAACGATCCATCAATTAATAATGTAATTATTATTACTATTACTCGAATTATAATCCTCATTTTTATTTTATTTTTATTCTTTATTGAAGAATGCAGTGATAAAGAATACTCAACGACCACTAACTCAAAGAAGAGGGGTCTAACTACTGTGGAGCCAGTAGTGTGGCTGATGTGGAAGAGTGTGTAGAGATAGGGTAGCAGAGTGTAACGTATGAGCAGAGCCTCACGGGTGGCTGCACCTACTGATGGCCACATTCCAGGATCCTGGTCCTATAAGAGCAGACAGCAAAGTAAATTAATGTCATTACTGTTACCTGTCATTACTGTTACCTGTCATAACTGTTACCTGTCATTACTGTTACCTGTCATTACTGCAGCTTTTAATATTGTATTATTAATTAATTATTATTAATATAATGTTATATTAATAGCTCATCAGTTTGTAGAGCGACAGGTAACGTCTTTATCGACGTTTGCAAGCAATATCTTCGACAGGTAACAGTAGTGAGAGGTAACAGTAATGACAGGTAACAGTAATGACAGGTAACAGTAATGACAGGTAACTGTAATGATAGGTAACAGTAATGACAGGTAAGAGTAATGACCGGTAACAGTAATGACAGGTAAGAGTAATGACAGGTAACAGTAATGTCAGGTAACAGTAATGTCAGGTAACAATAGTGACAGGTAAAAATAGTGACAGGTAACAGTAATGACAAGTAACAGTATTGACAGGTAACAGGCAATATTTACAATTTCCTGCTAAGAGAAAGGTCTCATAGAATCGATTCTAAGATGATCCATTCAGAGAGTATTATCTCGTACATCTGAGCCATTGGCGATGTCGGTAAGATATTCGACCGCGGATAAGTATGTGAGGGGTTGCAATCCTGGGCTCGCCCGTCAATGACATGGCTTTCGAGTGAGGAAACTGTCAGTGACGGGCGAGCCCAGTATTTGAACCCCGCACTTATTGATTCGAGGTCTAATATCTTACCAACATCCCCACTGACTCCAGCCGATATGAGCTCCAGATCATACTACATGTATATGCGACTTTGAATCAGTCACATATAATATGCTACCACGCGCTCAATGCTCAGCTGTCACGTTCATTGAGACGAAGATGTCACTATGTTACCTAGATACCTAGATAAGCCAACCTCCTGAAAGATTGCACCAACTAGCCGAATTCAGAAACGTCTCGTTGATTTTTTAATTTGAAGAGTTCGTAGTTTCTCAAAATAGATCAGACAATCTCAGCTGAAGAAGTTGATAATTGATTAATAAACAAGTCAGTCAACCAATCGATTAATCAATGAAGGAGACCTCCATTAACTCCATCTTTCTCTCCCTCTCTCTCTCTCTCTCTCTCTCTCCCTCTCTTTCTCACCATGTCTCGTTTCTTTTATTCGTCCACTCGTCAAACAAAGTAGACATCTATGCATTTCATTAAAGATTATTCAGTTATTCAACAATTTAGCACTTACACTAATGATTATTGACACTAAAACTATTTATTAAACTAATTTTTTACACTCTAAACTTGTCTTAGTGTAAGGTATGTATTTTTATTATAATAATTTTAATTAATAAAAGCGTCAATAGAAATAGTAACATAATTATTTAGAATTTAAAGTAGGCCAATTTCGAATAAAAGTAAGATCAAAACCTACAATGTTTCCCTCAGCGTTGTGGTTGCGAGAGAAAGGGAAGAAAGCTCCTATCTGCTGCCACCTCAAGCACAATTCCTCAGTCGTATCGAAGATGAACCCGCATATATCCGGTCCAACCTAAATAACCACATTACATGTCATTTAATTTCTTAAATATCTTTAACTACAACTATAAATCTATATTTAACATTTATTTTCCTACTACTAAACGACAGCCACAGGTTGCGTTCAATGCTCCTGTGCCTCGTGTCAATTAGACAAGTTCGCTAACGACTTGTCTATGTAACAGGTAATTCAACATTGTTAATAAATAGGAAAACCCCTCTTTTCTAAAGTTATAAAAATGAAAATACCTTCCACTATTTTTCAATGATATTTAATAAAATAATTGTTAATATTCTGGAAAAGAATATGAAAGTAATTTTAAAAGCTACATGTCTCATCATATTTTACATAAATTGTTTTTAACTGTTTGTATTATTTGAATTAAGTTCAATGCAATAAAAACTTCTGGATTTGTACAGCTGTATTAATTTGGGCTAGTTCAATAGTTGAGGTCAATTATTATTTAGATCGTGATAATATCATTAAGAATGCAGAAAACAGGTCTCGTTGGATTGGGTTCAAATTGATTGATTAAATATAAAATATCCACTTACGTATGGAAATCCAAACATATTGAACTCCATGGCTCCTACAACAAGTCCAAAATATAAATTGTCTATCCTCTGCTACTCTAATTAAAAAAATTAAACATACAGAGATTAGTTTCAATATTTAAAGATTTATTGCTATCAAAACCTCTCTATATTAGATTAAAGATTGAATTTTTGAATGAAGATTGATTGAAGATTGATTGATTTAAGCGTATGATTTACAGCATGACTTCAAAATTAAATAAATATTCTAGAATTGTGGTTTTTTTAATTTAAAATGAAAACATACTATGCTACACAACTGAAGATACGTAGCAAGTGTTAACTAAAGAAACAAATTAAAGACAACTATAGTTATAGTCATATTTAACGTCCATCTTGTAATGCAATATGCTGCCTGGACTATCCGGCGACGTTCAAACAAATGGAAACTTAAGGATGCCAATGAAAATTATTTGCTTCATAAAATAATCAACAGCATTAGCCTTTAATCATTAGCCTAAGTCATATTCTTGAAATGATTTCTTCTTAATTCATCGACCTGCCTTGTTCAATACACTTAACGCTTTCTTTTCTTATGGAAAAATACTTTTTCACCAAGCTAGTACTCATAGGTGTGGCTTCCTGTTTAGAAGGAAACATGCTAGTAACGTAAACATTCAACAAGCCCTTTCAGATATGTTGATATTTCATCAACAATCGATGTCTGAAAGATATTCGACCGCGGATCAGTATGTGAAGGGGATCAAATCCTGGGCTCGCCCGTCACTGACATCGCTTTCGAGTGAGGAAACTGACGTTAGCTTTACCAGCTTGTTATATTTAAGCGCACGCTACTGGTTTCTTAAATACTTCAGCCAACGTGTTGTTCAGCCGAGCAGGTCAGTGCATACCTATGAGCGAGTAGTGTATCTTAGGCCACTCGCTGAAGTTGTCTCCCAGCCAGTGTTGACCGTACCTCCCAGCACCAGGGAACGTCGAGCGAGAGAACACGACGCTACGAGTGCCGGTCGAGGTCCTCGCAGCCCTGTGCACACAGGTGTACACACAGGAGTACACATAGGTGTACACACAGGGTTTACACAGTCACATAAAGTCATACACTCACACGTGCACAGAGGTATACACAGGTGCACATACAGTCGTACACTCACAAGTGCATCCAGGTGTACACACAGTCACATACAGGCGTACATTCACAGGTGTTCACAGGTGTACACAGGTGTACACAGGTGTACACAGGTGTACACACAGTCACATACAGTCGTACGCTCACAGGTGTACACACGTCACATATAGTCGTACACACTCGTGCACAGAGGTGTACTCACAAGTGTACAAGCCGACACACTCACACGTGCACAAGTGTACAACAGTACAGACAGATGCATACGCTAATGCTTCTGAATATAATAAATTACATTAGAGTACACCCACGTAAACACACTGTAGATATACTCATAATGTAACAGCATGGCAGGTTGAAGAAGTTGATTGACTTTCGGTTGTCCTAGATAATGAATCATACAATAATAGGCTCCAGAAAAATCAGAGAAGGATTCCCCTAAATCCAGGAGGTCTTGTGGCAATAGTAGCAATTTTATTTTACTAATACGCAGTCATTTCAGTGTCGACCCATTTAAATAGCTCTATACATGTATTTCTGGTTACAAAAGGATTGACAAAAAGACTCGTACCGTGAGAAAAGTAATCAACAAAAACCAAACTTTTCATTATGTAATCAACATACGGAAGTGATTGCTTGGCCATATTCCATCCATAGAGACTGTGAGTGTTGTACAGGATCTCGCCATTGGATTGTTGAGCATCGGCACACAACGTCTTCTTAAACATACTGCCATCCAGTATTCCTGTATTAATGCAGTCAAGATGAGATTGTTTCAGAAGCTCAAACAGATCAACCGTTCAATGCTCGTGTCGTTAGAGAAGACATATGCAGAAACTTTGTTGTGGAAACTATTTAATATAGGAAAGGAAAGCTATTTCAGTGATAATATTGTCATAACATAAAGGTAAAGTTGTAGTATGCTGACGATAGAGTCTGCATTACTTCATCGACTTACTTGTTGATAGAGAGGTAGGGCTAATGTCATGTTCCTTGGAGAGGAGTATCTCATTTAAATTTTGATAAATGCTAAGATAAGAAAGTAATTAGGAATATATGATTAAGAGTTTTACAAAATTAAATTGCTTTGAGAAATATGTATAAAAATCATGAATATATTAGAAATAAATACTTAGGAATAGGACAATTGCCTTTTACCACATGTAAAAATAAGAAATACTAAATTAAATTAAAACATATAGACCAAAATGTAAGATATTGAATTATTGAACATATTAACCCAAAAAAGATTTTAAATGTTTGTGAAAATCCCAAAATATAAAAACAAGTAAACCATATTGAACCAAGCAAACATACAAAAGTACAAATTATTGATAAAAAATCAAACATAATAAATATTAGTAAAACTCGCCTGGAGTATACGGTGGGTTATTCCATCTGTTCACCGGACATCCGGTAGAAGATCCATCCACGAAGTTCGCTGGCTCATTCATATCCTATTACGTTCATTTCAAGTTGGTTATTTATACGATATGTGGGCTAGTTAGGCTAGCGGTAGCAATGATAATGATAGATTTAACTAGTTAGCAATAATAATAGCGATAGACGGAAATATTTATTTAGCAGTCTCTCTCTCTCTCTCTCTCTCTCTCTCTCTCTCTCTCTCTTGGTGCACTGCCTACTGATGGTCCATGGTATATAATGCCTCCACTCATCTTTATCTTCCGTTTTTCCTCTTCACGTCCACATGCGAGTGGATCTTAGTTAGCAGTAGCAATGATAAATTATAGATTTAATTAATTTGCAATAGCAATTCTAATAATAGATTTAACCTTCTCTCTCTCTCTTAGTGCACTGCCTCCTGGCAGGTCCATGGTACATAACACTTCCACTCTTCTCTGCCTTCCGTCTTCCTCTTTATTTCCACATATGAGTGGGTCTTTAAATCATCTAACATACCTAATCTCGGCCTGCCCCTTCCTCTCTTTCCTTCCATTCTACCTTCTATGACATCTTTTAGTAGACCTTCCCCCTTAGAATGTGCCCTATCCATCTCTTCTTCCTATTTCTTAATACATTTATCAACTGTCTATCTGTGCCAACTCTCTCCAGGACTTCCTCATTTGTAACCTTTTGAGTCCAGCTAATCCTCTCCATTCTTCTCCAAATCCACATTTCTAATGCCTCCAGTTTTTCTAATATCTTCCTTCCTTAAAGTCCACGTTTCACATCCATATAATAGCGTGGTCCAAACCAAAGTTTTCACTATCTTTATCTTTGTGTCTTTCTTTAGACTTTTGTTAATAGTTCTTTTCTATTACCAAAGGCCGCTTTTGCTTGTGCAATCCTACTGCATATTTCTGTCTCACATTTCCCGTCATCGGTTATAGTATGACCAAATATTTGAAACTCCTACCTATTTCAATTTCGTACCATTTATTGCGATATTAACTTCATTATTAACACTCTCACAACCTTGGTGTTTTTTATCTAATCTTCGTGCCATATCTTAGGGCCGTATCATTCAGCCTATCCATTATCTTCTGCAATCCAATCTCGCTGCCCGCTACCATTCCTTGGTCATCTGCAAATCATACATCTTGTAACAAATTCCCTCTTACTTTTATTCCTCCTTTCAAGTCTTCCATGGCTTCCTCCATCATTGCCTCAGCGTAAATGTTAAACAGCAGCGGCGAAATGCTACAACCTTGTCTTACTCCACGTCCTATTTCACCTTCTTCTGAGTATTCTTGTTGGATTTTGATTACTGCTCTTTGATTCATGTACAAGTTCAAAATTAGTCTTTTTATCTCTCCAGTCAATTCCTATTCTTTTTAAGATATTCATCATCGTTATCCAATCAATCCTGTCAAAGGCCTTCTCGAAGTCTACAAAGCATACAATAACGTCATTTCCATATTCTAAGCTTCTTTCGCAAAGAACCCGCATTACTCCTATTGCTTCTCTTGTGCCGCATCCAAATTGTGAAAAAAACTAAAACCAAATTGTGTCTTGCTCCTTATCATCTCTGCTTTCGACTGAATGCGATTATTTACTATCTTTAATAAGATCTTCGATGCATGAGGTATTAAGCTGATTATTCTGTAATCCGAACACTCCACATCATTGGCGTTTTTGAGAATTTTGATCAACACTGACTTGGTAAAGTCGTCTGGCCAAATACCTGTAATGTACACTTCCATACATACCTCCATTAACTTTTTGAGTGTTTCTCCTTCCAACATTTATAAGAATTCTCTGGGATTCATCTATTCCGGCTGCCTTCCCCTTCTTCATACTGTTAATTGCAGAATAAATTTCCTCCTTCATTAAATCGGGGCCCCTTTTATCGTTTTCTATGATATTTTCTTCTTCTATTTTAAAATCCTCTTGAACTGGTGTCCCAGCCTTATCATACAATCCCTTTACATATTCTCACCATCTTTCTTTTACTTCTTCCAGCTCTGTCTTCAATTCCCCATCTTTACCCATTATACTGATGTTCTTTGCATCTCCTTTCTTTTTCTTATCGGTTCTTGCTAATATCCTGACTTCATGGTATAATAGATCCGACCTCCCTCTTCTATCATATTCTGCTAAATCATCACATTTTTCACTCCATCAATGATCTTTTGCTTTATCTGTAATTCTTCTAAGTTCACTGTTTAAGCTTCTATATTTCCTTCGGCCATGACTGGTATCTATACATTTCCATTTCCTCCTTTCATCCATTTTGTCTAGCATCTCGCTTGTGACCTAAGGTTTTTTAGCTGTATTTGCTTTAAGAAAGCCATAAACTTCTTTTGCACCTATTTTAATAGATTTATCTAGGTAGCAAAAATATTAATATAGCCTAATGATTGGTTTAACTAATTGTAAAAAATATTGATAATGATAAATTTTAATTGTTGTTTGCTCATTGTCGGATGGTATTACGAAGATCACTGTCGCTCACGTATATCATCAATACAAATTAAATCTTTCTAAATGATTGTCACAAGAAGTATTACAGAATAAATACATTTCTAAACGAATCTGCCTAGTGAACACTCGTCAGGCAGTTCATAATGCGTGACAATACTGGAAAGGTTTTGGTTTTTTGGTTTTGGTATTCTATAAGTTTAATCACGTCAGTGTCATGTATCTCTGTATGAGGAGATAAAGAGCTACAAGCTGAGAGAGTGGTAAAAGTGTAGTGCAGGAGAAAGCAAGTGACGCCAAAGTGATAGAAATTATCACGTGACACCGACGTGATTAAAGTTATCACGTGATGCCTACATGATAGAAATGATCACATGACTCCGATGTGATAGAAATTATCACGTGACACTGACGTGATAGAAATTATCACGTCAATGTCGTTGTCATCGACGCGGAAAGAAAACGTCGATATCTCAAAAATTAAGTTATAGAGGAATAGCCAAATTGCAAGATAATCTTTTAAAATACGAATTTTGATAACCAATGCTTAAAGTACAATTTCAAAGAATCGAACAACTCATTTATTATATATATATATAATTAAATATGAAAAATATCAATTTCATTTTTATGTGGAAAAACTTCAAGGATGCATAAAAACTATTATACTAAAGATTTCAGTTATGCTCCTGTGGCACCTAGTCTAGGTCCATACGTATGTTATCATTTTAGTTAACTACATTGGCTTGCACATTGATTTTATTGTCCGAATAAAATAAGTAAATAGATGTCTGATCAACATCCAATTACGTTATCGCTTATTGAAAAATATTAGACCATCTGAAGTGTAACGATTCCAAGAAGCGAATTCATGTCATTAATTTCTCACAGCTCAGTGGGATGCGTATAGATATATAGTTCTGCCTCTCCCACTTGAGCTCGATTCTAGTTTCATGCCGCAGTCATCTTTGCAAGTGTCTTCAAGTCACGAATCTCGTGTTACTTTTATTTAAGGTTGATAAATGAAAGATGAAGTAGAAAGATGAATACTTACTATCCAAAGTCCAGCAAAGTCCAGAACGCTCTTGAACTTGACGCACTCGTTAGTCCACCAAGTCTGAGTGTTGGGATTAGAATAATCTGGAAAGTAGGTCGGTCCAGGCCAGACCTACAGCAATGTTAATACTCATCATTATCATCATCATCATCGTCGTCGTCGTCATCATCATTGTATCGTCATCGTCATCATCGTCATCGTCATCGTCATCATCATCATCATCATCATCCCTTGAATCCCTGTTTATCTAGGGCGGGATACTAATCGACCTTCTCCATTCCTCTGTCCAACACCGTATCCATTAGTGTTAAGGTTTTGTAGCAATTTATTCGCTCACCAACCGAATGTCCTTTCTTACTTGGGTTTGGACTTTAATAAAACACTTTGTTGTAATGTTGGTCCATTCTGTCTTCCTTAGCTCCTGCCTTCGTCGCCTCTTACGTTCACGATACAGATGTTTGCGGTTCCCCTATTCTTCAGTGGTCCCAACCTCACCTGTCACAATACGGAAAATAATATTAATAATGTATGCGTTTTAGGTCTTTTGGAGTCAGTAATGCAGAGCGGAGACGTTATGTACCACGGATCTGCCAGTACGCAATGCACTAAGAGAGACAGAGAGAGAGAGAGAGTCAGTGTCAGTAACATGATCATTTACTTGACCGACTGCGGACCAGTAAGCGTGAGGTTCAAATCATGTGCTAATCCCGTCACTTACATGGCCCTATATGTAGAGAGGAAACTTACTTTCCACTAGGCTTTTGCTTTTATTAAATATAATCTTAAAATTGCAAACATTATAATCCTGTAAACACTTGCATTGGCTGACTTGATGTGATATTTTTCGATTGGACTCTGATTTTGAATTTAAATCAGAAAGTTATATTTTGTAATATTAATGCTTTATAAGCATTAATATTACAAAAGTAATATTAAAAAGTTTACTTAGCATTGAGAGTGCTCTTGTTTGCGAAAAATAATAAGTTGTGTTTGTGATAATCCAAATTAAAAATTTCATTTCAACGAATATTTAACTTTGGTTGCTTCGTCTAGGTATGATGGGGCATCATAACTAGACGAAGCAACCAAAGTTAAGTATTCGTTAAAAAGAAATTTATAATTTAGGTCAGTTGATGGTCACTAACCTCTCCTTGAACTGGGCTTCCATCAGGATTCCTCACCCACACGTTCAGCCTGTTTCCTTCGTCCAGAGAAGGATAAGCACCTGGAGCCTCGGCATAATGGATAGCTGGATCCTGTTACCCGTCCACACAGCACAGAGTTTATGATTTGTTTGTTGTAATATATATCAGACAATCAAAACCTAACATTATTACATTCCTGAAATTGAAAGTACCCGTAGAACAATTAAATAATATAAATTAAGCAATAACAGTAGAAGTTTTACGTGGAGCAGTGTCAAAACTGTGAGGAGGGGTATAGTGAAGAAGAAGGGAAGGGATCATAATATTATTAATTAGATTAGAACTATTATTATACTAATTAGATTAGGTCTATTATTATATTAATTAGATTAGGTCTATTATTATATTAATTAGATTAGGTCTATTATTATACTAATTAGATTAGGTCTATTATTATATTAATTAGATTAGGTCTATTATTATACTAATTAGATTAGGTCTATTATTATATTAATTAGATTAGGTCTATTATTATATTAATTAGATTAGGTCTATTATTATATTAATTAGATTAGGTCTATTATTATACTAATTAGATTAGGTCTATTATTATACTAATTAGTTTAAGAATATAATTATGTTACAACTGAATGCTTTACGGTAACCGTAGTCTATATCTTACTACGTACATGTAACTTATAATGCTTATTAGTAATGTTCACGAGTTGCGCAATAAATTTATTCCTCGCATTTGATAATTATAAGATATACTTATGATGCCTTGATTAACTTGTGGAAAAATCAATTTAAGCTCATCTAGGGAAGGGATCATCACTTTCTTCAATTATTTGCGCACTACAGATACTACAAAACTATTTATTTTTCTTATCTTTTAAAGTTTTTGCGGTTTCAGTTTTAATTAACAGTTAAAACTTTAGTTAAGCACAAAATATAATCTTATAAAAGGTGTTATTTATATTAGCAGAAAGTATTAAAATTTATAACTAGTAATTGCTCCAAATAATGACTATTGGAACTAATTTTTATCACTAAATTAATTCAATATTCATCAGCGTCAATTCTATAAGTCATGTCATTAACGTACCAGAATGATGACGTATCTTGTGCCTTGTTGTTTGAGTTCCTGGATATATTCCGGAAGACCGGCAAATGTAACAGGATTGTATGTGAAATCCTTCTTATCCTGCATATAGTCTATATCTCCGTACTGAATATCCTGCGATATATAGATTGCATTTGTCCGAATACAATAGAAAGAAAAGGCTGATTTCAAATATATATGTAAATGTAAATATAAATGTGACCATATATTATAAGGCAATAAATCTGAGGATTTAGAAGATGATCTAATTTATGATCTCACTGACCAGATAGGCTGTAAAATTAATTTTCAAAGGTAATTTCATTTTGGCTGTATTGCGTAAATTTTCATTATGAATCACAATGCATAATTGCACATGAACGCAAGAATAGTCTTGAAATTTCATTACAATTTATTACTTCATTCATAATAAAACCAGAAGCACTTGGTGTGTTTTGTCTGCGTAGTTGGTGTTTTCTGAAGTCCTCAGATATTATTCAAACTCAAAGGCAAGTTCAATTTTTTTTAATCAGAATCTACATTATAACATATTAATACAGATTATTTATGCGGCCATTTAGTTGAGCAAATTCATTTGATAGATTAGAAATAGAGGATAGAGTTTCCGTATCACTAAGATTAAAAAAGTTTGAATAGAATAAGTCTAGATAAAACAAGTCCGGCTAAAACAAGGACAGATGTAGTATCTTATACTAATTAAACGTCTGACTGATGCTGACGATAAACAGAATATTTCCTGGTTGAAGCGTACAATTCAGATTAAAGTCTTGTTATTGTTTAAAATATGGACAAAATAGTTGCTAACATTAAAACCAATCAATGTTGAAATGGTGTAATTCAAATGTACAAGCCAATATTACATGCGGTATATTGTACTGCCTCATTCGTCCCACAGCCGCCTTCATGTGATCAATATCTTTGTAGCCCCAGCGAGACAGCTGAAACCCCAGAGCCCAGTATGGCATCATCACTGGAGGCACAAGTGCCTAAATAATAAAAACACATACAAAAATACAGAAATAGAACAATCGGCGTGGATAATGGAAGCTATAAAACTTAACGTCTGTTCCATCTACTGTAAGAGACGATCAAGGACTATCAAAATGTACTGTCACACACTCTGAGGCGGTTATGCGAAGTTCAAAATTAATGACCTATAACGTAGTACGCATACAATCAATTACCAACTTTTACTTGTTCTGCCCTTTCAGCTAACAGAAATACGATATTTAAAAATTAAATAACGTATTTAAATACCATAGTCCTGTTGAAACGACGCGGGTTCTGTAACGAGTCGATGATACAATCTCCGCGCAAACAAGCTTACAATCTATAGCCTAGTGGCAGATCCATGGTTCATAAAACTATTCTAGATATTTCTCTTCTAAGCTTTCTGGTTCACATTTACATGGAGATACGAATGTGTTATCAAATCATGTAACATCCAAGTGTAGTGTTCCAATATCTCTCCCCCCACTCTACCCTGGCTTTACAATAATACATGTATGCTATGTTATTTATTTCACTGACGGGTGGAACGAGGATGTGATAATTTATTTTATAAATTGATTACCATAACATTAAAGTCAATTTTTCGCTGAAGTTAAATCTAATAAAATTTAATACGCCTCTCCGATATGATGCGAACTCAAATAGTCACATCAAATATTCAAAATGAATTGTAGATAGTTTTAAGCGATTTTCCTATAAAGATAATTGTGATTGACGCCTACCTGATTATATTGCTGTACAACGCTCTCTGGTGTGGGACCCAGGAACATATATATGTCTAGAATACCTCCTATAGTCCTGTAGGTGAGGGCCGGTGTAGGCATCAACTTAACCTCTGTCAACAACGAAATAAAGATATTAGTTGATATTTAATAGTTCTTCAATTCTCAATGTGTGTCAACAGCCAACTTATTATATTATCTGTAGTTAAGCTGTTCGATGAAAAAATTTTAATCTTTGAAATAATTAAATATTAAAGAAAATCGAAATCAAACTATTGAGAAAAGTTATCGTTGATGTGTACTTTTAGTACATTGGTATATACATGTATATGCGAGAGCCTATTTTATGTTGTTTCATGTACATATACTGCACTTTAGTTTATATAGGCATACATATGTACACATTATTTAAATATATATCAGTGCCTTTGAATATACCTTTCTTATTTCCGGTTCTTTGTATTTTTGATGGGTTATAAACTATTTGATAGGTATTTAAGAAATAGGTAACCTATTTTTGATAGGTTATAAACTTAGCACATGTGATATAATTAAGATTCCTATTCTATTCCATCCATTCTAATTGTTGTTGAAATAGTACAGAATGAGTTACCCATTGCATTTGAGTTAAGGAAAAGAACTCCATGAGCGCTTCCGCTGTTTTCCACGTTCATGTAGAAAGGATGAACCCCGTACAGATTTGAATCCTGCATGATCCATAATACAACATAACATAGCCTAACATAACGTCATGCAATGATAACACAGTAAGAATATAAAGAAAAACGAAATGGTATTTTCAACAGTGAAACATAAACATTCACATAAAATAAACTCATTTAGGCTTAAGCGTCAAGTCACAGATTTTATGGAAGAGAATAGAATTCAAAATGAATTAATTTCAATGTATTTCAGAGACAAGAAATTTCTCTTCATTCAGATTTCTACGAGTTCCAATACCTTTCATTCAGCCCATTCAAGCCCAACTTTATCCGTATCGCCTCCGAGTCGTGAACGTAAGCATATGCTTTTATCTTTTGTTTGTTCCTATGTCACATACATAGTATACTGCATGAGCTTAAGAGTTTCTAGCTTAGTTTCTGTTCTTGTATATCTCCTCATTCTATCTATGAGCAGTAATAATCTTTTCCTTTGATAGCACATCGATGCAGCCGGCGTGGTTTTAAAAATAATCTCCCATAATCTCGGAATTCTGTTCAAGCCTGTAAACTCTCGGGCTACCAAAGCGGTCGTTCGTCAAGTATTAACCAAGTACTAACCTAATCGGGCATAACTTAACTTCGTTTATTGACGCGCATGTTTAACCGGGTGCATTGAAACCTGCACCGTGTTCGATTCACTACAAAGCTCCACATCTTCGAGCTGTCAACTTTTGTGCAGCAGCTCTTAAGCAGCTCTAAAGCAGCTCTAAATCAACTCTACCGAGAATTTTTCATCGTAAGGGAACCAGCAACGGCTTATCATTGTTATTATGTAGTATTGCTATTTTATTATTCACACAACCTGATTGAAGAAAATGCAATAGGCTAACTAATTGCCTGTGAAAATTTTGCTGTAGAAGAATACTTCTAGACTAGAAAATGATCTTAATGTACAGGTTTAACTCAACTCACTTTTTAGTTTACAGCAATGAGTTAATAACTCAAAATTTCAGCTAAACTCACACTTTTGTAGGATTGTAAGGAATGTGGAATATATTGGATTAGCAAGTAGTTAATCAAGTTTATAGAACACTGCATACTTTCTGGAAAATGCGTAGTTGTGTAGGCCTAATGTATGAGGTGATGTTTGAACACTCTTGCTATTGGCTGTAACTATCGCATGATTCCTATTATTAGTTATATCGTAATGTTGCAGCAGTGCTATTGGTTGCTGTATGTCGGATGATGCAAAATGTTTCTATATAAGCATAATGCAGACTTAGTCTGGGCGCACTTGTACTATTAAAGCGATGGAATAGTTCCTTGTAGTTGTGGCCGCTTGAAGGCGAAGCCTTCGAGCTCAAGGCAGAAAGTAACTATCAGCGCGTATTTGCTTTATAGTCATGTAACTTATTATAGATTAATTGTGAAGTAATAAAATAAAATAACAATGGGATAATAACTTTTCTCTCGCGTCATCCTCTCGCGCCAAGTGTGTTGCTTTCACATCTCACACATTATCAGCGGCCTATCTGGCTTAATGATAGCAGATCACCCGTACCAGACATCTACCGTTAGTTAACCCAGCGACATCATCGTCGTCCGCAGAGATCGACGTTAAACTATAACCACTCTCCTACTTTACTCTGTACACTTTAAATGATATCAATTTTTTATGTTGACCTACATTTACAGTGTTATAACTCAAAAAATGTGTTTAACTAGAATTTAACAACTGAAAAGGTAACTTTTGAGTTGGCCTTCATTGAATAGCCATGAACGACAATAGCAATCTGAACTTGTTAAATTCTCTTCTCTTCAATTGTCACTTTTGTTTTAATTACATTCTTAGATGCAAATTGCTGTTATATAACAGTACAGGCAATCAGCTAGATAGAGTGTATTTCGCTCTTACTGCTGATCGTTTATTTGTACCTTGGCTCATCTACTTACTTATGTTTGTGTGTTAATTCGTGATACAAATTAACAAGCACAGCTCTCTCTCTCGATCTCTCTCTTTCTCTCTTTCTCTCTCTCTCTCGCTCTCTTTCTCTCTCTCTCTTTCTCTCTTTCTCTCTCTCTCTCTCCCCCCTCTCTCTCTCTCTTTTGCTACCGTTATTCAATATGCACACCATGGCTGTAGATGTAGTAAATAATTCAATAATTCTTTCCTAGAAACCTCTCGTTGTATTCGCATAATGGCATAACATTCATAGGAACCTCACGTTCTATTCGCATAGTGGCATAACATCCCTATTTACCTCTCGTTGTATTCGCGTAACATTCCTATAATTTTTCCACTTACCGTAACCGCCTGATCCCTGGCGTACATGGCCCAGGTTTTCCAGTTCATATCATGCAGCAGAGAGTGGTGCTCGTGCTCGCCTAGTCCATAGAAGTACGGACTGTTGAGGCGAGTGGAGATCTGGATGAACTGATCCGAGAATATCAGACCTCCCAGAGATGTGTCGAAGCTGTAAGAGTTTCAATGCAACAGTTTGAAACGGTATTCATTTATTATTTATACATGTATATTGCCGCCATACGCCCCTTATATTGTCCTTTTTGTACTTTCTGCTTGTTTATTTTATTATTGTATTTGCTTATATGTCTGACGGGTGGTCAACCAGATAGATTACTATTAACCTCTTTAAAGGCCATGTGTTGGTTATTGCGGCTGCTGAGTCTCTTGGAAAATAAACAGTTCTCAAAACCTCTAGACTATATAATCGTAGTGTGTGTGTTAATGTAGAGTAATTAATACTTCGTTTCAATTCTTATATTTAGGGCCACATAGCCAAATGATAAATATTTACATTTAATACTAGTTACTTTAAAACTTCAGTCTTTCAAGGTAGCTTCTTTGTCAGTTAGCCCAATAAGTCTCACACAATTGGTCAAAACTGTGTTTGACAGAAACTGTATAAGATATTCACAGTTTCATTGATGGGTTTATTATCGGATTTATTGATTTATAGTTACGATTTTAAGGTTACAAATGAGGAAGTTCTGGAGAGAGTTGGCACAGATAGACAGTTGACAAATGTCTTAAGAAATAGGAAAAAGAGATGGATAGGACACATTCTAAGGGGGGAAGGTCTATTAAAAGAGGTCATAGAAGGTAGAATGGAAGAAAAAAGAGGCAGGGGCAGGCCGAGATTAGGTATGTTAGATGATTTAAAGACCCACTCATATGTGAAAATGCAGAGGAAAGCGGAAGACAGAGAGGCGTGAAGGCGTTCTATACCATGGACCTGCCAGTAGGCAGTACACTAAGAGAGAGGGAGAGAGATTTACGATTAGAAATAGGTAATTATTTGTGATTGATTGATGCTTACAGCACGGCTCCATCACTCCTCCTGATCACTCTGATGATGAACACCGGGTAAACCTCAAACCTGACCTCGTATAGAGGGTTCGGGGCGGCAGTGGGGGGAGACTCTATGGACAGCGGCACCTCAAACCTTGACCTGTTTGGATCACTTAGCTGCGACATTTCAATAGTGAAAACATAATTTTTATATTAAAATAAGATTATAATAAAATAATGTTTATAGGCAGTCATGAAAAGTAGAGACAGGGTAAAACTAAAATTAAAAACTGTGTAAATTTTAACGGTTTACATTAAGGCTACTACAAATTCAAGCTAGACAGATTTTTATTTATTAAAAAAGTATTAGTAACATGGGGTAAAAATCTGAAAACTTTCCTCAAATCCAAATTGTATTAAAATAACATTAAATTCGTTACTAAAACATTAAAAACATTAATCCTTAAAGTAAAGTTTCAGAAATCATACTTTGATAAAGCTGCTATTTAACATGATCTGTAATTATTATCACTATTAGTTAGTTGAAACAGGTTATGCACTCGACTCTAATACTGTCATCAGGATGATGTTCTATAAGCTCATATTAAGGCGAGGCTCGAAGACAAAATCTTGTTTGAAAAGAACATCAGTAAGAACATCACTTTCGTCATAGTATGACGAAAGTATAATGTATAATTTATAATGTTTTTATTATATTTATTTCATTAGTCGTAGAATTCAATCCAAGGCAATAATACGACTGCTAAGTCGGAATCCTAAATCATTAAGACACTGGCTCATCCTGTGATTTTGAATGTCGTTAAAAATGTCATACTTATATCGCGGTCGCTCTATCTATGGTGTTCAGCAAAGTGGCAGGCCCAAATTATATATTATTACACAAAGTCGTCTTTTACGCTCCATAAGTACAATAGACCAATAAGTTATCACTATATTTGCATACGCTGGCTTAGGAGGAATATGTCTTCTCATATGGTTTCTCTTTACCTTACTCTTTTCCTCATACGCCACGTGTAGTTAAAGATTTGGCATATTCTTCGGTGTCCCGGAGAGAGAAAAGAGAGAGAGAGAGAGAGAGAGAGAGAGAGAGCGAGAGAAAGAGAGAGGGTAAATATATTCTGAAAGGTTATCACTATACTATAACTACGAACCTTGATTCTAAGTCTGCTGTCGGTGTGAAACTCTACATCGAGTTGTATCTCGTTTATATCAGAGCCGAACCACGACGGCGTGTTAACCCTCGTTAGCCGGGCGGTGTAGCCCTTGGCGGTGCTGCTTATCTGACCCTGCACCCTGTATCCCTGTTGGCGGGGTTGAAAGCAGGCCGGGACCCCCGCGGGAGAGTTGGAGCACCAGTAGCAGCCCCTGGCCACGCACCTCTGAGCGGTGGCGTCGGGCTCAGGATGGCAGTCTATTCTCTCTGACACGTCGATGTTTGAGGGGCAGAACTCACCGCCTTGCGACACCGAGTTGTCTTGGAAACAGAATGGAATCCCTACAACATTTAGAATCAGGTTGATTGGAGTCAGGGTGATTGGAGTCAGGGTGATTGGAGTCAGGGTGATTGGAATCAGGGTGATTGGAGTCAGGGTGATTGAAGTCAGGGTGGTTGGAGTGAGGGTGATTGGTGTCAGGGTGATTGGAGTCAGAGTGATTGAAGTCAGGTTGATTGGAGTCAGGGTCATTGGAGTCAGGGTGATTGGAATCAGGGTGATTGGAGTCAGGGTGATTGAAGTCAGGGTGGTTGGAGTGAGGGTGATTGGAGTCAGGGTGATTGAAGTCAGGGTGATTGAAGTCAGGCTGATTGAAGTCAGGATGATTAGAATCAGGGTGATTAGAATCAGGGTGATTGGAGTCAGGTTGATTGAAGTGAGGGTGGTTGGAGTGAGAGTGGTTGGAGTGAGGGTGGTTGGAGTGAGGGTGATTGAAGTCAGGATGATTGGAGTCAGTATAATTGGAGTCAGTGAGTTTGGAGTCAGGGTAATTGAGGTATGGTGATTGGGGTCAGGTAATTGGAGTCAGGATGATTGGAATCAGAGTGAAAACCCTTGATAATTCACACTGTTATTTAAGTGCTTGAATGATTAGTGAATGCTACCAGTAGGCCAGGCCTGCATCTCCATTAGGGATTACAGATAAATTATTTTTAATAAATCATCAATTTTAAGAGATTTCTATCTCAATCGAAAATATCTATTACAACAGACCTGGAGTAGATGTCTCACACCAAATGCAGCCTTTAGCAAGGCAGTCAGGCCTAAAGCCTCCCTCAGGCAGACAGTCAACTCTGCTGGTCTCAGCCACGGTGGAGGGGCAGACGTGATCGTTGTAGAAGCAGTAGGGCACGCCAGGGGTCGGGGTTGTGCACCACACGCACCCCCTGCCCTCGCAAGACGCCTGGTTGTTGCCTGGCCAGGGGTAACAGTCCCTTCTCTCAGCCTCAGGGATTGACACCGAGCATGTCTGCCCACTGACACCCGCGAACAGCGAGAGCAAGAGTAACGTGAAGCTCAGAAGCATCGTTGCTAATCAAATAATTAAATGAAGAGTAACAATTTAGCCCGTGATATACGATACGTACAATATTAATAGGTAAGCTAGATTTAATTGTGAACATCAATTAAGTAGAAAATAATTGAAGCGAAGTAAAAAGGCATCGAAATGGAGCATATTGCAAGTTAGTTCCATACGCCAACTATAAAATTTAAAATTAACGTTACGAGAGAGTAGCTCTCACACAAATAACGGAGCAGGGAATATTTTGTAATTCAGCGGAAAAATAATTTGTTGAAAGCTAGCGATTGTTTTATAATTTTATCTCGTATACTTTGATTCATTGGTTGCGACTAGATCAGTTTCTACTGTTTGTTTAATTTCATTCAATATTTATTTTCCAAGCTATATTTTTTGAAGTTCTAACATTTTCTCGCCGTACTGACTGCAGCTTACTTGAAGAGTTTAATATTACCTGGTAATATAGATTTTCCTAATGATATAATCTGAACACAAACTATGAAAAGTTCTACATAGTCTTGTTCAGCAGTTTATACCGTTGAACACTATAAACATTATAAAATATGAACAATATGAACAATATATACTAATATATGAAATAATATATGAAATATGAACAATATATACAATATATACCATTGAACAATATAAGCTAATTAAGATCACTCGAGTCTTATATACCAGCTAATTGTTACGACAACAAAAGCTCCTGTTAGTTTAAGTTTCTTATATAATATACTAATGTGTAATTTGCTCTATTCACTGCAGAGCAAGAATTGCATATTTTTATAATTCCTACAAAAATTAGTTATTGAAAAGTACCCTGTTTTAAAGTGCCGCTTTGATTGCTCCATTATCATTTAAACTTACCAGTCCCTAATTCAGATAAATTACTTTTTAGTCCTCAAGGTAGGCCTAACTGTTGTAGTCAAATACTATCTGAAAACCTTGATCTACTAATCTCATTAGCAGTGTAGTTAAAACGTTACGAATAATAATTTCACAATAACTAATTAATATCAATACAGTATTATTTCATAATGGAATAGCAATTGAGATAGATTTGTATTATTGAAATTGCCGAGAGCTGTAAATTGAATTCAAATTGTTTCTTTTAAATGCATTATATTGCCACAGAGCAGCTGCTATAAATTCATTGCGATAAATGTTTGATACAACTATCTTAACAACAGATTATCAGAAACCACATAAAAATATACTGTTTCAACTGTGCGCTGATCAGGTGGCTTGTTGGCATGTTGTTGGACAACGAATCAGTAGATGCAGGGTTCAAATCCAGTGCTTTCCCATTAAGTCAAATACTTTCCAGCAGGAATCTGACTTTAAACTTGGCTTTGGTTTTGTGTGTTAAAATCCATTGGATATTCAGATAAACTGATTTTAGGACTGGATGGTCATAAAATTGAGCAATGTCATAGAAGCAATAAGCTCATCCTGATGCCAGACTAGATCATGATTTTCAAAACTTGAACAAAAATGGCTGCCAATTCGATCTTATAAGAAATTTGAAAAACAGTTACTACATGAATTTGAAGCTAAAAAATTACTTTAAACTTCAAAGCATCTGACAATAAATTGCAAAAGCCATGTTGACGTCAGTTTCATCTCTCCAAAATGATATCAGTGACGGGAGAGCCCAGAATTCGAACCCCGCACATACTAATTCACGGTCAGACATCTTACCGACATTGCCACCCGCCCCCGCCAGTGGAAATATCGGTTACTACTTGACAAGCCTTTTATTGTTTCGTACTCCTTACGAAATCCGCATTTTCAATTTTGCCTTTTAAGTCTTGAGAAAAGATCAATCGAAAGCTGATCATGTTCTTAAAGCGAATAATCTTGATACTTAAACATGAACCACGTCTTAAAATTCTATGAAAAACATTCTACGCTTTGTTATACGTATTGTAAAATCTTTTCCCTTTTTTAGATGAAGATTTTTGAGATCTAAAACACCCACAGAATTAAAAAATATGACGTTCGATTCCTCAGGCAAGGCTTATATCGTGAACTTTATGGTAGAACATGATCAAGTCCAAAGCGTTTGCAATACCTCGTATGAGAGGTCAACCCTTTAGAGAATATTTTAAAGATTTTATGGAGATAGTGTGGGTTTACTAGATTTCATTAAATTGACAAATATGCTAGGATTTAAATATTATTTTCGCGGTAACGACGTTATCTTCACGTCTCAAGCATAGCTACAGGGCGTGATGTCAAGCCTCAGAGCTGACTCATAGGAATGTCGTGTGATCCGATTACAACGACTGTTGATATTATTCGCTCCTCACTCTTACGAGACGTAGGGGTATGAGGATAGGTTGCATTAACTGCATGAAAGAAATGCAATTAATCTGTTAGGTCGTGTTGCTCTTCTCTTTGTAGCGGAAGCAATTGCATTTATTATAATTTCAAACTATGCAGAGATTACGAAAAATAAATCTGAAAGAGTTATCAGAAGCAAATCTCGAAAGAGCTTGAATTAAAGTCTCTTTCAGATATACAGAAATATCCCCGTGTTGTGTCCAGGACACTGAAGAATAGACCAATTGTTAAGTGCATGCGTTGTAAAAGAAGAGGCGTCTAAGCAAACACTGAGGAAGTTAGTGGAAACCATCTCACATTTTTAAACCAAGTCATATTTTTACATTCCAAGCAATAGGCTACATAAGGTATGGGAAAGGCTTTACCTTTTGTGAATGGTTTAACTTCTTGATCAATAGATCGCTCTTTTATGTAACATGAAGGCAGAAGCCGAGTAAATATACCTTGAAGTTGCTACTGAGCAGAACTTTAGAGAGAGACATAAATGCATGGATATGGGATGCTGAGCTTCTTAAACATTGTGAACACGTGACAGATAAGTGTGCGTCATTGGATTAATATTTATCAGTCTAACGTGAAGCAAATGGCTTCCTTCTTCAACAAACGCAGGCCGCAGTGAATAATAGAGTTATTCAGGACCAGTCTATAACTGATTGTGTTGAGAGGGTACCGATATGTCCCTGTTTTAATCAAGGAGAGAGCAACATGTCGAATGCACGATTTGTCAATAAATATACTACTTCTTCAGAAGCAAACCAGGTGAAATAGAAACCACAGAAACCACGTTGTTCCCTTCTTAAATAATATGCCAATAGTATTTGAAGTGCGATAGTTTTTAATCAGGATGAAATTATAGCTAGATACGAAGCCCCACAATGAGTATATCCCTTGTGATGGAAGGAATTTGTGCCTTGACCGATTATTTGGCGGTAACGTAAGAATTAATGAGATTATAAAAATATTATTAAGCAGAGTTAGTGCAAGTTGTCCTTTGATGTAATTGATCGGTACACTGAGTGCATCGCTTTCACGAAAAATCGTAATATACAACGGGACAAGTATGTATCAGGTACTTGAACCTGCTATCAGCATAACGGCAGCTATCCTCTAGATAAGACGTAGTGGTCTGGCTTGACAAGAATTAGCGAATTGTCCACAACCAAGCGACTTCAATCAGCTGTTATTATCTAACAAGCACGCGTTGTGGTTATGATCAAAACGTGCTCGTAACAAAGAAATACCGTGCATCGTTTGGCCGCATAAGAATAATGTAATATTGTAATATGAATGTGCTTGAGATAAAATTCAAATATAAAATTTAAAGAAGTTCCCTTTTATTTAAATATATTATCGCTTTGCCTTATTATAAATATTCGCCATTTACAAGTAAAGTTCAAATGATTTAGGTTAGCAGTTTCCTTGGATCTCTCTCTTAGTGCACTGCCTACTGGCAGGTCCATGGTACATAACGCCTCCACTCTTCTCTGTCTTCCGCCTTCCTCTTCATTTCCACATATGAGTGGGTCTTTAAATCATCTAACATACATAATCTCGGTCTGCCCCTGCCTCTTTTTCCTTCCATTCTACCTTCTATGACCTCTTTTAAGAGACCTTCCCCCCTTAGAATGTGTCCTATCCATCTCTTCTTCCTATTTCTTAATACATTTAGCAACTGTCTATCTGTGCCAACTCTCTCCAAGACTTCCTCATTTGTAACCTTTTGAGTCCAGTTAATGCTCTCAATTCTTCTCCAAATCCACATTTCCAATGCC
>CAJHZI010000769.1:0-12500 GCA_905160935.1 Enchytraeus crypticus
TCTCTCTCTCTCTCTCGCTTACTGTTTTGCATGCTGGTAGGTCCATGGCATATAACGCCTCCAATCTCCTCTGTCTTCCGCCTTCCTCTTCATGTCCACATATGAGTGGATCTCTAAATCATCTAACATTCCTAATCGTGTGAGACTAATATACGTTTATGCTATTTATATTACTTTCACTATGGTTAATCTATAAAAAAACCATGTAATATAGTTACATATAATGTAGTTTCTTGTATCTTATTAATTTGCATGCATTACAGATACATGTACATGACTATTTTGTTGACTGATTGATGAATTGCTGTTTTAATTTTTGGATTTCTGGATTGTCTAATTAATTAAATAAAAAATAATCTCAATAATTCACTATTTCTTGGTAGAGAAACACACACAGATACAACTAGAGTGCAACACGTGGCACAGCAGCAATCATATAAAAATGCCTATAAAAGTCTAACAGTTTCAGTATTTTCACATAGGCTAGTGTGCAATAGTTAAAATAGAGCATTTGTAAAATAACGCCACAATTTATAATCAATTTAGTTAATACATTAAGTATTTTTTTATAAATAGAATCAATTATTTATTGATTTGCATGCATTACAGATACATGACTATTTAGTTAACTGATTGATAAATTTCTGTATTAATTTATGGATTTCTGTATCTTTTATTAATTAATTAATCAATCAATTAATTGCCTGCAGATGGAGCCTACGACAACGACTCCCGTTGCTCCAGCATTCCCCCCAAGAAACCTGAGCTAAAGTTCTGCTACGACTCATCCAGCAACCCGTCCATTAACTCCCAATCCAGCGGGTCGGGGGTAAAGAGGGGCTGCACACCCTCTAATCCGTCCTCCTCAGGGGCTGATCGCCCCTTCTCTCCCGACAAGAAGAAGAAGGCTCGCACGACGTTCACTGGGCGGCAGATCTTTGAGCTCGAGAAGCAGTTCGAGCAGAAGAAGTATCTCTCGCTGAACGAGAGAGCCAAGATGGCGGCTCTGCTGAGCGTGACAGAGACTCAGATCAAGATCTGGTTTCAGAACAGAAGAACGAAGTGGAAGAAGCAGGAGAACCTGAGCAACGCCGAGGCAGCAGAGCACAGGATACAGAATGTAGGGGGGTCAGAGAGGAGGGAGAGGCATAGAACCCCCTCGCAGGTGACGCCAGCGCCTAGAAGATGTCCCGTGGGCAGAGGAACGGGGGGTTCCACGGCGGGGTATACGGACTTTCACAACACGCAGGAAACTCTGGGTGCCAGTCACCCCCCACTCTCCTATGCAGAAATTACAAGAGATTTTGTTGCGCCGACGAGTATAGAGGAGATGCGGCGAAGATTAGCCGTGGGAGTTCTCTCCATGCCGGAGATGGTGCGAGATTTAGTTGACTATTCCAGAAATGGGTTTGATATGAAGATTACATCAAGGGATACTGGTAGTGATGGATGTCATCGTTCCAGCGAAAATCCAATTTCCGATCCTTCTGGCCTATCTTCACTAAATTTCAAATGTCCAGAGATGGACGTGGAATCGAAGTTGGAGGTTTCTGAAATGGAGAAATCACCAAGACAAAACAACCACAATGAAGAGTCTTCTAATAATCCGGGTAGTCCATCTTCTGCGGAACCAAATGACATCAAGTCCAACACACCGGATATGGAAAGACCTCATTCAATCCTTCCAGCCTATCCGTACACATTCAGTGCTGGAATGTTTGTCTCAATTGCTCCAGAAATGTTGCAGCTAAGAAATTCATCTGACGGTTATTCCATGGAAAGATTTCAAACAAAGCATCTGCCGGGTTTAAAAGGGTTTTCCAGTCAAGAAAGAAGTGCCGTGAGTGTGAAGTTTGAAAGTTTTGAAGATGGCAAAATTGGGGAAGTGGAAAATAGTCAAATTGAGGAGGAAGATTTAGATGAAACTGGTTCAAGGCTCTCGATAGAGGATACAGCCGAGGAAGTCACCGAAAAATCACTCCAGAGCCCCGACGAAGAGAGCATTAAATTGAATGCGTATAAGCTAACAAATGATACTGGAATTGATCTAAGTGGAAATGGAAAAGAAATAAGTTGTTAGCGTTTATTTATTAAATGAGATCAATATCGGCTCTTCAATCAATCAGTAAATCAAGCAATCAATTAATCAATTAAACGATTAGTCGAAGGCGATTAATTGCCAATGAACAAATCAATAAATTGAGCACAATCACTAACAGCTCAGTACTGAAAAATGCTTCAGTACTGAAGGAACTAATCTACAATTGGTAGAATATTGCTTGTATCGGCTGGAGCCAGTGGCGAAGTCGGTAAGATACTCGACCGCGGATCAGTATGTTCGGGGTTCAAATCCTGGGCTCGTCCGTCACTGACATCGCTTTTGAGTGAGGAAACTGACGTTAACCTTAGCTTTTTTAGCTGTGTATTATTATGCTATCAAAATAATTAATTGGAGGTATATGAAACTAAAGCTTCGATAAAGAAGCTGAACTAATAATTAAATATTGTTGTATATACTGAAACTTAAGACTTCGCTGCAATGTTTTGTCATTTTGTTTTAGTTAAAGTATTAAGATATTTTTAAAAGTGAAACTACAATTTTGTGATTACTGAAACTAAGCAAAGCATTCAATTATTTATTCACAAATTATGCTTTAATTTCGTTCCGCTTGCTGATCACTGCATCTATTTGGACGCTATACTCCTAGTGTCCTACGACAGGATGCGGGTTCAAATCTTGGGCTCGCCCGTCACTGACATCGCTTTCGAGTGAGGAAACTGACGTTAACCTTAGCTTTATCAGCTTTTATAAAGTACAGTGCAACGATAGTTTATAGAATTACTCAGAACTAAGGCTTTGTTCCAGATTTGCTTTCCATAAAGACAGAGAGAGCTGATGTTATCTGCTTCGCTTTATCATTATCAATATCATGATTGTTGGCTAACATGTTTATTTACTAACATGTTTGTTGACTAGCATGTTTGTTGACTAGCATGTTTGTTGACTAGCATGTTTGTTGACTAGCATGTTTGTTGACTAGCATGTTTGTTGACTAGCATGTTTGTTGACTAGCATGTTTGTTGACTAGCATGTTTGTTGACTAGCATGTTTGTTGACTAGCATGTTTGTTGACTAGCATGTTTGTTGACTAGCATGTTTGTTGACTAGCATGTTTGTTGACTAGCATGTTTGTTGACTAGCATGTTTGTTGACTAGCATGTTTGTTGACTAGCATGTTTGTTGACTAGCATGTTTGTTGACTAGCATGTTTGTTTACTAGCATGTTTGTTGACTAGCATGTTTGTTGACTAGCATGTTTGTTGACTAGCATGTTTGTTGACTAGCATGTTTGTTGACTAGCATGTTTGTTGACTAACATGTTTATTTACTAGCATGTTTGTTGACTAGCATGTTTGTTGACTAGCATGTTTGTTGACTAGCATGTTTGTTGACTAGCATGTTTGTTGACTAGCATGTTTGTTGACTAGCATGTTTGTTGACTAGCATGTTTGTTGACTAACATGTTTATTTACTAGCATGTTTGTTGACTAGCATGTTTGTTGACTAGCATGTTTGTTGACTAGCATGTTTGTTGACTAGCATGTTTGTTGACTAGCATGTTTGTTGACTAGCATGTTTGTTGACTAGCATGTTTGTTGACTAGCATGTTTGTTGACTAGCATGTTTGTTGACTAGCATGTTTGTTGACTAGCATGTTTATTTACTAGCATGTTTGTTGACTAGCATGTTTGTTGACTAGCATGTTTGTTGACTAGCATGTTTGTTGACTAGCATGTTTGTTGACTAGCATGTTTGTTGACTAGCATGTTTGTTGACTAGTATGTTTGTTGACTAGCATGTTTGTTGACTAGCATGTTTGTTAACTAGTATGTTTGTTGACTAGCATGTTTGTTAACTGGTATGTTTGTTGACTAGCACTTTTGTTAACTAGCATGTTTGTTGACTAGCATTTTTGTTGACTAGCATGATTGTTGACTAGCATGTTTGTTGACTAGCATGTTTGTTGACTAAACATGCTTGTTGACTAGCATATTTGTTGACTAGTATGTTTGTTGACTAGCATTTTTGTTGACTTGCATGTTTGTTGACTAGCATGCCTGTTGACTAAACACGTTGTTGACTAGCAACATATTTTAAACTAGAGGGACATTTGCCTGTTTCTCTTAGCATATTAAATGAGGATGTGACATTGAGTTTAATGAACATATAGTTTAATTTTGTTTAATTTTACTTATAGCAGTTTGGTGTTGCAAGAAGACTTATTTTTTAATACTCATTTACAGACTCTTGGTAATATTTTTTGCATTTTGCATAATATTTGAAGTTTGCATAAAACACTGTATAAAAGAGTTGTTCGACAATTATTTCCATATTTTATCGTATGACACGTTAGAGGCAAGTAATAATAAATTCATATGAATTAGTATTAAAAGTTAAGCCTACAAATATACATGTATATTTGAATTTCAGTATATCCACGTCAGATGTAAATATTTGAACATCAAATAAGTCGCACCCGGACATTTAACCTGTTTTAGGTCCTGGTTGCTGAAGAATAGACCAATCGTAGAGTGCACGTGTCATAACATGCGACAAAGCACAAAGATCCAAATCAATATCAGAAAAGGCATTTGGTTCGTGAGCGCCTAGGCTCCAGAAATGGCTAAAAAAAATTTGAAAACGAATGAAAAAGAAGGTCTATTCGTATCCCGACCCCAGATAAACTGAGATTCAAAGACCAACGCACATACATACACGTACGTACACACAGACATGCACACACAAACAAACGCACACGCACATACATGGAAATAAATACATGTACACTTAAATATACACACAAGCGTGTCTATTCGATCTCCACACTTTAGAGCATATTGCAGTATTTAAATGCTCACTTCTCTCTCTCTTTCTATATGTCTATCTCTCATTTCCTCTCTCTCTCTCTCTCGATATATCTCTCCCTCTCTCTCTCTCTCTTTCTCTTTCTCTCTTTCTCTATCTCTCTCTCTCTCTATCTCATTGATATAACGTTACCCTGGTAACGCTCACACCGGAAGTCCTACAGCTAATCTCTTGGACACTGCTGTTTATCCGCACACACGGTACCTCTCAGCTGACATCTGATCCAGTTTAACGTCGTTTACTGACTGATCTATGGTCGACAGGACTGGGTGACGTCTCCAGTCCTCCAGCAATACTGAGAGACCATCCAGCCTCTCTGACCCAGGGGCGTAACCACAGGGGCAGCTGCCCCCTAAATGATAGGGGCGGACACGCTAGCTATCCCAGTACAAATAAATATGTATTGATTATCTATATATTTCTTGTCCACTAACATTTAGGCTGCCACCCCATCAGTTTAAACCGCCACCCCATTAAATTAAGCTGCCACCCCATGAAAAATGTATGGCTACACCACAGTTCCGAACTCTTTGCATAGGCCTACACGGTCGTTATTTACCAAATATCATGTTAGTAAGAATAGAGCAAAACAAGAGAAATAAAACGAAGAGAATGACAGAAACAACGGTTAAACAATCAAATAAACTACTTTCGTAGAAACTAAAAATTGTCGCTTACACTAGGATTAAATATTGATAATCCAATTAGGGCAAAATACCATCAAAATAAATCAACATTTTATATCATATTTTTTACCATTAGAGTCATCATTCTTATTTGTATATTTATTTTTAATACTATAAAATCTATGTAATCAGACTTATCTAGGTCTAAATCATTATCCAAGCATTCAGAAACAATTAGCTTATGAATAAAAAGTTATATCTACTATAACGAGTGAGTAGGGAAACGGACGTTAAACTTAACTTTATGCCTGCAGAATTAGATACATTTGTAATTATCAGCTATTATTTTATTTCAATTCAAACTAAGGGATAATTCTAATGAGAGATGATTAAAATTCCCGGCGCATCGTATATATGCCTATATATCAAGTATCTAATGAAACCTGTGGCAAGAGAAGAAGACAAACAGACAGACAGACTAACTGACAGTATTCTAAGGTTTTCTTAACTTATTTGTAAACTTAATCCTAATTCCTCAAACCCGATGAATCATTCAGTCACACACAAAGACAGGTATCAGTATAGACTAACATAATAATCACAGCCACACATCCTACAAAAACCTAAAAATCCTAAATCCTAAAAACAGCCACACATCCTAATTATTTTATTTATTTATTTATTCATCACATACAATTCTGAAAATTACATGTGCATGAAGAGAGAAAGTTCAACGACACATGTGATCGGTAATAAAAGCCGTGACGGCACTATCATACATGTATACCGTTTTGCAATTAATAAAAGCAAATGTGTGAAAGCAGCACGTATTAGACAACTCCTAAACTAATTTAAAAATCATAGCAAATAAAATTCAGTTTTTTAATATGTTTCCTCTTGCTTGAATTAATTTGATTTATTTCATGTACCCTGCATGTTATATCCTCTTGGCTGAAAAAATAGACCAACCGTATACTGTAAGTCTCGTATGAGGCGACTGAGCAAGAACTGAGGAAAGTCCAGGGAAACCGTCTCAGAAGCCATATCATTCCCAAGCCATAGGCTTCCTCAATTTGTGGATAAGACTTAACCTTTTGTGAATGGATAAACCTGCTAATCTAAGGTGGTAGAATGTTTGATACAGTGTTGAAACATGTGGTACAATGGTGGAACGTGTAGTACAATGGTAGAACGTGTGGCACAGTGGTAGAATGTGTTGCACAGTGGTAGTACGTGTGGTATAGTGGTAGAACGTGTGGCACAGTGGTAGAACATGTTGTACAGTGGTAGTACGTATGGTACAGTGGTAGAACGTGTGGTACAGTGGTAGAACGTGTGGCACAGTGCTAGAATGTTTGGTACAATGTTAGAATATGCGGTACAGTGGTTGAACGTGTGGTACAGTGAGAGATATTTGTTTATTGTTTTACCATCAGCACCAATGGTAGTTGTACAACATTTCACTGCACAACATTTCTACCAGTGGTAGAACGTGTGGCACAGTGGAAGAACGTGTGGCACAATGGTGGAACGTGTAGAACAGTGGTAGATCTCTCCCTTTCGCCAACGAGATATTACAAGTTCGAACATCAGTAATATACAATAATATGGAAATTCTTAATATTTTCCCTTATGAATGAGATATAAACACCCAGCTGCTTATGACCTGATCAAGTCAGGTCCCAAGACTTAACGTTAACGTTTCACTTCCGCTCTAGAAGATCTTACTTTAAACAGGACAGCGCGTTATAATTAAGTTTCTACAAATAATCAATCAATCAATAAGAATTTAACGTCCGGTTCATCGCCATAAGGCAATGTCAGGGACGTCTTTTGCAGACTCTACACAAACAGGCGCCAAAGCACCACACGATGACGACTCAGTACTCAGAGACCACAAGTGAAAGCGAGATCAAAAGAGTGCAAGCCCAAGATACATGGCCAGTGGGTCAAAATTTAGACCTATGGTGGAAAGAGATGGGTTTTTAGCTTGCCAAGGAAAGAACCAATGCAATTACAAGATCGAAGATCTTGTGGCAGAGAGTTCCATATTGTCAGAGCAGATAACATGAAGGAGCGTCTGCCCATGGCAGATTTAATATTTGGTACAGTGAGAAGGTTTTTACTAGAGGAACGAAGACTACGAGAGTGTTGATAGGTGGATAAAAGATCAGATAGATAGGATGGTTTACCATAATTAAACTTTTGAAGGTCAAGGAATTGAATTTTATACGTTCGGAGACTGGTAGCCAGTGCAGTTTCTTAAGAAGAGAAGAGGTGTGGGATTTGAGTATTTTTATATTACGACTCGACGAAAGAGAATTTTGAAAGTGTTGGAGACGAATTAGAGAGGTTTTCGGGAGATCATTCAGCAGGGAGTTACAATAATCAAGTTTAGAATGGACAAGCGCATTAGCTAATACAGTGGCGGAATTAATATCAAGGGACTTACGAATTTGACTCATTTGACGTATATGGAAAAAAGAAGAACGACAGACTGCTGAAATATGAGTTTTAAAGTTTAGATTCGAATCAAAACTTGCACCAAAGGTTACGTGCAGAATCTGTAGATATTAAGGGGATATCTTTAAATGTTATGGTTGAGCTAGTTATTTTATGACCAGATCAATCAATCAATAATAAACAAATGAATCACATCAGGCAAAGCGGTCTCTGCGATTCCTCTTTATCCACTCGTTTCTACATTATACGAGATTTGATATGTGATAGAGTGAAAAGATTAGGAATGAAGGCCCTAGTAGATGGGAACAGACGAGGGAAGGGAACTTACGGCTCGCTGTCCACATTGGTTGGGAATTATCTCATATAATGCGCGAGGTCGACTCAGCGACGTTTAGCAACAGTCAATAGAACGTGTTTGTGGAAGAGATTTAATCACTCGCCTTCACTAACAGATCCTGGATACAACAACTCTTTCCATTTCCTTATTGGACTCAGTCAATTCATTCCTCTCGCTGATACCTCCCTCCCCTTACACCTCCACCTGTAACAGTAGTGTACATGATTGCAGCTCCTTCATGAGGACTTTTCTCTAGAGATATTTTCTCTACATCATGAGATCATTTCTCTACATCACGAGATCTCTTCTCTACATCATGAGATCTTTCCTCTACGTCATGAGATCTTTTCTCTGCATCATGAGATCTTTTCTCTACATCATGAGATCTTTTCTCTACATCATAACATCTTGTCTCTACATCATGAGATATTTTCTCTACATCATGAGATCTTTTCTCTGCATCATGAGATCTTTTCTAAACGTCATGAGATATGTTCTCTGCATCATGAGATCTTTTCTCTGCATCATGAGATCTTTTCTAAACGTCATGAGATCTTTTCTCAACATCATGAGATCTTTTCTTTACGTCATGAGATCTTTTCTAAATGTCATGAGATCTTTTCTCTACATCATAAGATATTTGCATCATGAGACCTTTTCTCTACATCATAAGATCTTTTCTAAACGTCATGAGATCTTTTCTCTACATCATTAGATCTTTTCTCTGCATCATGATTTCTTTTCTAAATGTCATGAGATCTTTTCTCTACATCATGAGATCCTTACTCTGCATCATGATTTCTTTTATAAATGTCATGAGATCTTTTCTCTACATCATAAGATATTTCCATCATGAGACCTTTTCTCAACATCATGAGATTTTTTCTAAACGTCATGAGATCTTTTCTCTACATCATAAGATATTTGCATCATGAGATCTTTTCTCTGCGTCATGAGATCCCTTCTCTGCATCATGATATCTTTTCTAAATGTCATGAGATCTTTTCTAAACGTCATGAGATCTTTTCTCTACATCATGAGATCCTTACTCTGCATCATGATTTCTTTTCTAAATGTCATGAGATCTTTTCTCTACATCATAAGATATTTGCATCATGAGACCTTTTCTCTACATCATGAGATCTTTTCTAAACGTCATGAGATCTTTTCCCTACATCATGAGATCTTTTCTCTGCATCATGATATATTTTCTCTACGTCATGAGATCTTTTCTCTATATCATGAGATCTTTTCTCTATATCATGAGATCCTTTCTCTACATCATGAGATCTTTTCTCTGCATCATGAGATCTTTTCTCTACATCATAAATCAATAAAAGTGTAGTATCCGATTCCTCGTCGTGAGGAAATATCAGGATCGTCTCTTGCAGGCTCTGTATATACAGACGTCAAGACACGTGGACGACTGATCACAATCGATAGGAAGAGAAATACAGTGCAAGTCAAAGCACCGAGGCAAGAGGGTTAACATATAGACATATGGCGAAAAGACATGGGGTTTACATTGCCCAGGAAGGTGCTAAAATGTTCTGGTAATCTTTCTGTAACCAGTACACATACTGCCTGTCAGCAATCTATCGACCTAAACATCGATTCAATCATTCATTCTCCATGGTCAGGTGTCTTGTACAAAGTCTGCTTACATATTTTCTTCTTTGAAGTTCTTTTAAATATACGGATATTTCATTGATTTGTATAGAATTCTTCTTAAATTTACTTAAGCAGTATTGTATAATGTTGAATTATATATATATATATATATATATATCTGTCTCTCTCTTTGCGCACTACACACTAGCATGTGTGTGGCATTTCCATGGGATATATCGCTTCCACTCTTCTCTGTCTTTCGTTTTCCACTTCATATTCACATGCAGTGGATCTTTAAATCATCTAATTTGATTTCCCATTAATCTATTTCGGTACTACAGCTACAATATTATAATATTTAATTTTATTTCCATTCATTTCGTAGTTCAGTTGCATAGGAAACCAATAAAAGTCAATAAGTCAATAAAAAATGAAACTAAAGCAAATTACAAAGTAGAGAGTACAATATAGCAGTAACTGGTGCTCTAAAAGTCAACGATCGTTGTGTTACATGTGTAAAGCCTATCTAACAATTATTCTGCTATAAAGCCGCGCCGAGCAGCCATAGTTTTGACAGTTGATGTGTATTAGGAAGCCACACGCGGTGAAAGCTTCCATGCATCAACTGAGGGATGAAAGAAATCCTGACTTGACGCCTGCCTGGCATCCTGAAACAAAAGGTTATAAAACGTTTGAAATGAATTCCTCCTCGACTGGAAGTCCAACTCTCCGCCTGAGATAGGGATTTGATAGAGATTTGTGAGAGATTTGATAGAGATTTGTGAGAGATTTGATAGAGATTTGTGAGAGATTTGATAGAGATTTGTGAGAGATTTGATAGAGATTTGTGAGAGATTTGATAGAGATTTGTGAGAGATTTGATAGAGATTTGTGAGAGATTTGATAGAGATTTGTGAGAGATTTGATAGAGATTTGTGAGAGATTTGATAGAGATTTGTGAGAGATTTGATAGAGATTTGTGAGAGATTTGATAGAAATTTGTGAGAGATTTGATAAAGATTTGTGAGAGATTTGATAGAGATTTGATAGAGATTTGAAAGAGATCTGAAAGAGATTTGATAGAAATTTGTGAGAGATTTGATAGAGATTTGATAGAAATTTGTGAGAGATTTGATAGAAATTTGTGAGAGATTTGATAGAGATTTGTGAGAGATTTGATAGAGATTTGATAGAGATTTGATAGAGATTTGATAGAGATTTGATAGAGATTTGTGAGAGATTTGATAGAAATTTGTGAGAGATTTGATAGAAATTTGTGAGAGATTTGATAGAGATTTGTGAGAGATTTGATAGAGATTTGATAGAGATTTGAAAGAGATTTGAAAGAGATTTGATAGGGATTTGATAGAGATTTGATAGAGATTTGATAGAAATTGAGCAGGGATTTGATAGAGATTTCATAGAGATTTGAAAGAGATTTGATAGGGATTTGATAGAGATTTGGATAGAGATTGATGGAGCACCGCCGATTAGTTAAATGTATTTGTGCAGAGAGAGAGAGAGAGAGAGAGAGAGAGAAAGAGAGAGAGAGAGAGATAAGGGAGAGAGAGAGAGATAAGGGAGAGAGTGACCTGCAGCTGCTCTATTAATGAAGATCGCGAAGAATTAATGGACGCATTATTTATTCGCCTTCAGCCAAATTCACTGTCGACGCGTTTGTTAAAAGTCGCTAATTAATTGTCGTCATTATTGATCATCTTCCCATGACACGCACAATAACATCAGATGAACGAATTTACTGAACGTTGCAAGATTGAAGCTTCAACTGACAGATTGGTTGATTGATTGATCTACTAAAGGTTGATTTATTAATTTATTGATTGCTAGCTTGCTTGGTTGAGTGATCGATTTATTTGCTGGTTGATTGATTGATTGATTAATTGATTGATTGATTAAATGGTTGATTTATTTATTTATTTATTTATTGGTTCAGTCATCTATTCATTCACTCATACTTTCCTTCATTTATCCAATCCAGCTATGAATTAGTCAATCATATATTTTTTTATTATTATTGACGTGATATTTAGATTTAGTTTCCTTTGAAGAAGATGTATTTCTATTGTTTACCATTTTTATCTGTTTATGCCTTTTGGAAGTTAAATTTAGATACATGAGCCTAACATGTCTAAACATTTATGATGTGAGAGAGGCGATAGACTGAATTTTATCACTTACAGTAGTAATACTAATATAGGAAGAGAAAATTTCAATTTCTTAATATCATTATATAATTTATTGATATGTTTTCAGTGCTTAAAGATGTCTTAAATAATTGCAGGTACCTCTCACTACCTTGCTCTTTGGTGATTTGGATATGACAGATCCAAGGTAGGGCTATATATTTTACTCGCAATCTGACCTCACAAATTACAAAGGCACTCCTTTGACCAAATTCTGATCATTTCACAACATATGTTTCTTATTCCTACATTGGCAACTCGCTTGGAAACATATTTCTCATAAAATGGTTTCCATTTTGCCTCCATCAGTTCTTGTTTGGTATCCTCGGTTG
>CAJHZI010000769.1:17500-35000 GCA_905160935.1 Enchytraeus crypticus
CACTCCATTGAGAGATTTTTACATGAAAATCAACAATCCTCAAGGTTATATTTTTAGCTCCATATCACTCTCAACATTCATTCAACTAATGCGTTTTTGATTTAAAAACCTAATATTAACATAAGCTTCCTCACTCGAAAACGATGTCACTGACAGACGAGCCCAGGATTTGAACCCCGCACAGACTGATCCGCAGTCGAATATCTTCCAGACTTCGTCACTGGGTCCAGCCAGTGGTAATAACGTGAAGATTTGGTGCAACTAGAAGCAGAGACCTCTTACGACGTCCTTGACATCATCTCTGTATGAGGCAACGGAAGTTAAACTATTATTATTATTATTATTACTTATCAGGCAGAATATCATTAATGAAGAAGGCAACAAGAAACAACCTCAGAAGCCATACTTTTCCCAAGCCATAGGCTACACAAGGCATAGACTTTGTGAAGATATTAACTTGTTGATCGAAGAAGTGCTCTTATGGAGCGAGAAAGCAGACTTTGAGTATGAATATGTACCTTGAACCTGCCACTTGGCAGTGTACTGAAGAGATAGACGGAAGTGTTACCAGCTCAACAATACCATCTCTCTCCAGCACAGCGCTCTATCACTGCCTGATTCTCGACTTTGTGCTTGGACAACGGGCTCCGCGCTATTCTTAAGATGCCTCCCCTACCCCTTCAAACCGCCCTTGGACCCCCTGAACCCCTCGCTAACTCTCACAATCCCCCCCACAGGTTTCGGCAGCACACTGAAATCCCCTGATCCTATCAAACACTCGCCGTCAACTGGCAGCGGTTCAATATTGATTATTTACAGCTATTAATGTCCACATAATGCGCCCTGATTAATCCTTTCTCACGGGCTGCCAGGAGACCTAGGCCCGGCGAAACGCTCACCCCTCCCTCAGTTGTAGGCCTGCCTAGGTCCTGGCTAAACGTCCATTCCTCCCCCAGTTGTAGGCCTGCCTAGGCCCCGGCTAACGTCCATCCCTACCTCAGTTGTAGGCCTGACTAGGCTCCGTTCATCCCTCCCCTAGTTGTAGGCCTCTCTTACACACCCCAGAAATAAATTTAAAATCCAACTCAACTGTGAATTTATTAGTTATGGTTGAACCACAACCGGTGGTCTAGTCTTTTGTAAGTAGCATCTCCTCTCGTACATCTTAGCCGTAAACAACTGACAAGTCGTAAACTGCACTTGTCGTAATATGCAACTAAGCTTGAATTGAGCAAGAAAATGAGAACTGATGAGACAAAGGGAAATCGTCTCAGAAGCTTTTTTAAAAGCTTTATGCTTTGACTGCTTTTCGATTTGTCATGAGATCAACCTTTGCTATGAGATGAGCTCGTTAATCAATGGGGTCCTCTTACTGAGCGAGAGAATAGTTATTGAGCAGAAATATACACCTTGGACCAGAAACTTGGCAGAACCTAACAAAGCCCCGCTCCATTCAATCACTCTGTCGTACCTCTCTCCTCAACTCTCAGCACCTGATATAATCTCTTATGTATCTGAAGACTGCCGTTCAGTATAATGCTAAGTCAAGTCTCAGCTCTGGCCCGTCGCTAATAATGCCTTCATTTTGGACAATTTAAGACTTGCAGATGACTTTAAGTTGGGGTTTAGATTTTTAATTTCTCCTCCAAAACTTTTACAACAGTATATATATATATACACAACGCTTACACAACACTTACACAACACTTACACAACACTTGCACAACACTTACACAACACTTACACAACGCTTACACAACACGTACACAACACTTACACAACACTTACACAACACGTACAAAACACTTACACAACACTTACATAACACTTACACACACAGTAACTCTTACACACACATGTGTAATTGTGTTTATGTCTCTCTCTCTCTCTCTCTCTCTCTCTCTCTCTCTCTCTCTCTCTCTCTCCTCTCTTTCTCTCTCTCTCTCCTCTCTTTCTTTCTCTCTCTCCTCTCTCTCTCTCTCTCTCTCTCACCACTCGATCAGTAGCAGTAGTTTCGTGACGTCGCCAGAGGGCCATGCATCAAGATGTCGCTGACTTATTGAGGAATCTGCACCGAGCAGGCGCTCAGTGGGCTTGGCTAATATCAGCTGATAAAGCGTTGCACGGTGCTGGCGGGACTAATATCAGCTGATAAAGCGTTGCACAGTGCTGGCGTGAGATAGACTCGAATCTCGACCTCTGGGTCAGGCGTGATGATTAGAGATTTACTAGCGTTAATTACCTATCAGCTATATCAGTCCTAGCTATTATTACTCTCTCTCTATCTCTCTCTCTTTCTTCTTTCTATCACACTTTCCTTCTTACATGCTCTCTCTCTCTCTCGCTCTCTCTCTCTCTCTCTCTGCATCTTTTATTCCACAAGATTAAACTAGCATTGTGCTTCTGCATATAAAGCATTGTAGGCTATTTGTATTGATAAAGGATAAGCCCTGTGTTTATCTATGAGTGAACTGGCACTGTGCTTATCTATGAGTGAACTGGCACTGTGCTTATGTATGAATGAACTGACACTGTGCTTATATATGAGTGAACTGACACTGTGCTTATATATCAGTGAACTGACACTGTGCTTATCTATGAGTTAACAGACACTGTGCTTATCTATGAGTGAACTGGCACTGTGCTTAAGTATGAATGAACTGGCACTGTGCTTTTGTATGAATGGACTGGCACTGTGCTTATGTATGAATGAACTGGCACTGTGCTTATATATGAGTGAACTGGCATACACAAGTTTGAGTTGGTGCTATGCTAATAAATCAATTAACACTTAGTACTGTCTTTGAAAGAATCGTCTTTATCCTCTGTTTTTCTAGTTCTTGACAACATTTTAATTTTAACTCTAGACTTTGGATATTGCGGTTTGGACCTGCCAGTAGGCGGCACAATGAGAGGGTAAGCTTCAATGACAGCGATCCATCCCAAAGCTGTTTAGACCATACTCTATAGCTGAAATAGGTTATTATTTTGCATCTTTATATTATTAATAATAACAACAATTAGAGTGCCACAGTCATCAATGACAACTTCGAGCTCTATTGAGTCAAAATCAAGCCGGCGAGCAGAAAGGAGGTCCAAAAGCGATTAATAATAATATCATGATTTCTAACGGTTTAAAATAGTGATATTATTAAACCTTTACTCAGTGAATAGCGCAATTTCATAACTTTTTCACTTTGCTATTGATTGAAAAATATGATGTGATAAATATTTTAATTTTACTTCAATTTTTTCGAAATGAGTAGACCCATTTTCAGAGTCAAAGTGTCAACAACGGTTGCGGCAAGTTGAGATTTAAGAAAGCTGGTTAACGAATTGAACTCTAAACGCGTTAATCATAACAAGACAACAATTAGAGTGCTACAGTCATCAGTGACAACATCGAGCACTATTGAAACTGATGAAATAGACGCATGAACGCACAGTGCACACACGGGTATCTTTGGCGTTAAGTCTATCGGCATGCTGGCTCGTAATCTAACATTTATTTCTAATAAAACACGATATTAAACCTGCAGCGTGATGTAGACAACCCGAGATTTGTTATTCTACGGTTAAACAGAGCGAGTGAGATTATCTCAAGCTCAAGCTACATTTCTCTCACATTGAAACATTAGCGTCAGTTCCAGGTACCTCCCCTCCTCCCCCCCACTGGATAAAAATTACAATTAATCCCTCCTCCCCGCCCATCCCCGTGAGTTATGGTCTGTGGGCTCAAGGGCTATCATAATTCGAGGGGTTGTGGATTTATGTGGAGCAACGATTAGACTAGAAATTGCGATGAGAGAAAATTAAGGAGCGAGAGAAAAAGAAATAAAGAGAGAGAGAGAGAGAGAGAGAGAGAGAGAGAGTGGGAGATAAAGAGAGAAAGAGAGAAATTAACTATTGAGCGCTCTCTCTCTCTCTGTCTCTCTGTCTCTCTCTCTCTCTCTCTCTCTCTCTCTCTCTCTCTCTCTAGTGATTGTCAAGTAGCGGGGCCAAGGTATTTATTTTTACTCAGAGACTGTTTTCACTCTCCTTAAAGTGTACTCTATTGAGTAATAATTTAATCCATTCAAATTCTATACCCTATCTAAACTTTATGTAACATATACATTAGGAAAAATATGGTTCTGATGTGGTTTTCCGCTACCTTCTTCAGATTTTGTTTTGTCGCCTCTTTGGACACGTGCCGTTAATGTTTTGTCTATTCTTCAGTGTCCCGTACACTACAAGGAAAAAATTATGAAGTAGGCAGACAATTTATCATTACACCAGTGGCTACTCCAACTTATGGAAACTATTACGATAAACTCAAAATTGTACTCATCGTAAACTCCTACAGATTTGCGACACGTAAAATTTCTCAATCAGTCACGTAATCTTTTGGTTTGGGTTTTTACAGGTTTTGAACACGACTCTGTTTGTGGTTTCTATGCAATTTCAGTGGAAAACCACTTCAGTTTCCGCTTCCAGATGCACAACATATTTTAGAAAATAATCCAATGAATTATGACGTAGCATTGATAACCATGAAATAACAAGATGTGGATATATATGCGTGTCTTGTGCCTTCCATTCGAAGGCTTACCAAATGTGCATGTAAATGACTATTGAGCTATAATTACAAAGCAAAATGACCGCATGCACGGGTAAATCTTCTTATTTTATATTTCTTTAGTTTGCCTATTTCGGTTTGTATTTTTATGTTGTCTTATTTTCCTTTCCTGTTCTACTGCCACTTGATTGGTGAATAAAGATTATATATAATCCGTATAATATTTCTATACGGATAATGGGCGGATATGGAATCATCCCACTGAACTGTGATGTAGATGTGGGAGTATAGGTAGATAAGAACATCAAGGGAGATCAGAGATAAAAATTAATAGAAACGTTTACCAACAGATAGACTTTATAAAATCCTAGTAACGTCGTTGATTATAAGAGATTCGGGTGTACATCGTTAAAAGTTATAGTACTCTGAAAAGTATTGAGTAGCAAAAAACTTCATTATTAAACTATTATTATTACCATTAATTGACTTATATAATCTAATTGTATTATCATTAACTGTTAATATTAACATTCACTGAGAATGCTATTGACTAACATTAACTGTTAAACTGAATTGTTAATAATAATGTTATTAACTAACAGTAACTGATTAACACTAACTGTTAATAATAATGTTATTAACTAATAATAAATGAAAAACATTAACTGCTAATAATAACATTAACATTAACTGCTTAACATTAACTGCTTAATCCTAAAATTAAATTAGATGCTTTAGCACAAACTGTTTAATACGAACATTAAATGGTTAGCTCTTGTCATAAACATTATTACGTTTTAGATGGTTTAGATGGTATCATTGTATTAACTCCGATATTTCATAGACGTCTTTCACGTACAGTTATCGACTGGTCTATGTGATCAGTTCGTCAGAAACCTGGATCAGCACTGATCTTGGTGTGCTGTACCCAACTATAATCATCCTAAGAGCTTCGCAAGTTAATAGACCTATCGCTATGCGCTATTTAATACTTTTACTGATCTGAACTTACTATAGAAACCGTAGTATATTGAGCCTCAATGGTTTCACATTTCCCACTATCAGAGTGATAATAGAGATAAGAGAGAGATAAGTGTGGCAGACATGACTGATGGCTGGCAATGAATCTCTCTTTGAATGTTACAGCTGAATGATACAGTTCAAGAAATTATGTATAATTTGAGGACTACCAACTTGTAAACACCTCTTTTTCATTCCTTCGCAGACTATTAAATATATTTTCTACAGCGGGTAAAAGATTAATGAAATGAAACTAATAAGGAGATTCAATGCTGAATAATCTCATAAGCCAAAATTCTTAATTACTTCATTCTTCATTATTAAGTTAAAATCTATTAAAAGTTCGATAGAAAACCTGCGTGGGATGGATGCTGATGATAAATGATAATTATTATTAATCGATGGCGTGCTCTGTCGAGATTTTAGTTATTTTATTTATTTATTTAGATCAGCAAAAAGGGTCATTCAACCCTGTACAGTTCACAAGCAATGCAAACAAACACGTAAATGCAATAAGTGAGCACAATTTAAATGCAAACCATGATGAACTTAAAACGAAAATATAAAGTAGAAAAAATCTCCTACTTACTCCATTTTTCAAAACTTTGCTATTTTGATATTTGTAGATTTAAGTATAATAACTACGCAATGTTATTCATGTTATAATGTAAATAGAACTGCCTAGCATTAATTAGTAACCAATTTCTTGCACTTAATACTTTAATATGTTACAAGTTTTTTCTCATAACTTTAAGAGGTATGTATAAATCCTTTCTCGTGTCTAAATATGCTGTTGAAGTGAGTGGTCCAAAACAGCTGAATAGCTGGCCAGATCACATAAGAAATTTTACGTTTATTTCGAATTTTATGAGAGATATATATGTTCCAAATTTTGTCAGTATTAGTAAGATTAAAATAGGTTAATCATTCTTGTCATTGAAGGGTCCTTATTGATTAATTAAATCATCATCATCATCATCATCATTATCTTCCCTTAAATCCCAGTTGAACCAGGGTCGGGATACGAATAGACTTTAATTAGACATTATTTAATAGATAGTATTTATTGTTTAATTAAATATACATGATTAATTTCCAAATCACTATGCCAACTAATAGTCGTTGTAGTCTTAATCATTGAGCACGATGCTATCTAGTGAGCATGATGGTGGGAATAGAAATTAGTGCCTTGGGCTGATGAGAACACCAGGAACGGTATTACGGAATGACTTCTTATAAGCGCCGATGTCAATTAGAGGTATGAGAACAATGGGCAGAGATTAACTTGTGCGTGTTTGACAACCCGAATGCTCGTTAAATAAGCTGTCGGTTAATTGCACTAAGTCTGTGACTGTACTAGAATGCTCTGTAATTAAGCCGGCGGCTTTTCCGTCAGTTTAGTGAAATAAATAGGGATCGTCAGATTTGTATAATGCTGAGATAATGTCTGTAGACAACTATATCCGGTCTAAGCCAGTACTAGTGGAGTATGGTTTTAGAAAGAGAGAGAGAGAGAGAGAGAGAGAGAGAGACAGAGACAGAGACAGAGACAGAGACAGAGACAGAGACAGAGAAAAAAAGAGAGGGGAATAAAGGAGGAGAGGAAGAAAAAAAGAGAGGGAGAGAAAGAGAGAATGAGAAAGAGAGAGAGAAAGATAGTGATATAGAGTGAGATTGAGACGAGAGAGAAAAAGAAAGAGAAAAGAGAGAGAATGAGAAAATGGGAGAAAGGTAGTGAGCGAGAGAGATAGAGAGAGATAAAGAGAGAGAGAGAGAAAAACACAGAGACAGAGATATAGACAGAGAAATCTTTCTTGTTTTAATATCTTTAGTTATGGATAGAGAAAAAAATAGAGATAGATAGTCAGCCTGTGGGTATTTGTGTGTGTGTGTGAGAGAGAGAGAGAGAAAGAGAAAGAGAGAGAGAGAGATAAAGGGAGATGGATGGAGGGAAGGAGGGAGCGAGGGAAGGAGGTATATAAGGAGATAGACTAACTGACAGGGATATTATCAGGAATAAAACCATAGAGTAAATGGTCGTGCAGGTTTTATTGTAATAACGACACTGACAACTATTTCCGTTGTTTAATATCAGCCCCTCTCCCCCCATTCTTGTAGACACCCCACTCCCAATCTTCTCCCCCTCTCCCCTCTTTAGTGATTTCATGACGTGACCGCACTTTCCGTTATTCCGCTGCAATAGTACACGTGGGGGCGAGTTATTTTCGTTTTTAGTGGAGAAGGACTTGAAAAAAAATTTGTATTTAGCTGCAACTGATCTCAAACAATCGCAAATCACTACTAGACTGAGTAAATAGTGATGTTAACATGAGGGACAGTAGCACTCAAATTAACATTCAGATTCTATTGTTTTGTCGTTACTTTAATATAATTGTCTACACCATGTATTTACTTCCTTAGATATCAAAGTTGTCGCCTCTAGAGCCACTTTCCGCAAACGGTTTCCACATGAATGTCTTAATAGCGTAGGGGTAACGTCATGAAGTTTTAAATGACAGATCCTGAGGTGAATTGAACTCTCGTGGGTTCGAATCCCAACCGCGCTGATCAGAGAGAAAAATCTCGGACATTCACTGGACTGATTACACGGAAAATGGACTAAATTGCCTAACAGTTTAAACATGTGGTATTAAAAAGTGATAGATATCAACATAGTTGATCATTTCACTATAATGCGTGTTTACTTTTTTTACTTTACTTTACTCTCCTCAAATGCAAAACGGACTTAACCGGATGTAATTTTTTAGCCAAGCATCCCAAGCACTTAAACTATTTAAATAAAATTAATTTTAATTAAAGAAAGTTTACTGAATTTCATAGTATGCGGTGCATCGTATATCCATGGAGTCCAGACTGGATGTGAATAACAAGAATGAAGGTTTAACGTCTGTTTCATCACAAAATGATGTAAAGGACGACTCATCATCACACGCCATGGAAAATCGATTCAGCCAAATGATATTAAAAACTTGCTCTGAAGAGAAAGAAAAGGGTTCCTAGACGGTGTCAGTCTGGGGTTCAACAAACTATTATGCATGCATTCACTAAACTTAAACTTAATCAATTGATCACTTAGTCCTTCGCCTCTGTTGTTGGTTAAACTATTGTAGTTTAATCAGTAGAGTAATTAATCAACGGTATTTAAAAGCCCGAAAAGAGGTACGCAGCTATGTATTACTTTACACAGCGATTCAAGCTTGCAGAATACCAAATTGTGACTAATCAGTAGTTTACGCAACTGTTGAGAATTAAACAATTGATTATCTCACTAGTAAATATGAGCATAAATGGTAAATATAGGAAGCTGTTGGCTGCAGTAACCCCCTACCCCTCCTATATTACCCACCCGGAGAGCCTGTAAGCATTTATCTCATAATGTTCTCGGCGTAACTCGGCTGTTTGGAGATAAACGTAATAATTTCATTAGAGTCGCTTGTGGGTGGGGGGGGGGGGGGGCGGCAGTTAGGGGATCACTAGTCGTTGACAAGAGATATCACAGCACCTGCAGTCATTGAGGCTGTGGGAGGAGTCACTGAGGCTGTGGGAGGAGTCACTGAGGCTGTGGGAGGAGTCATTGAGGCTGTGGAGGAGTCATTGAGGCTGTGGGAGGAGTAACTGAGGCTGTGGGAGGAGTCATTGAGGCTAGGGGAGGAATCATTGAGGCTAGGGGATGAGTCATTGAGGCTCAGGGAGGAGTCATTGAGGTTCGATGGAGTCATTGAGGCTCGGCGGGGGGTCATTGAGGTTTTGTAGGGGGAGGAGTCATTGACATCGGGGAGGGGGTGAAGAGTGATTAGGAAATAAATGTGACATTTTAAATCAGGAAGCAAGGCCATAGTAACAGCCGAAGTAGTAGAGGCAGCAGAGGTAGTAGAGGCAGCAGAAGTAATAGAGGCAGCAGAGATAATAGAGGCAGCAGAGGTAATAGAGGCAAAAGAGATAATAGAGGCAGCAGAGGTAATAGAGGCAGAAGAGATAATAGAGGCAGCAGAAGTAATAGAGGCATTAGAGGTAATAGAGACAGCAGAGGTAATAATGGCAGCAGAGATAATAGAGGCAGCAGAGGTAATAGAGGCATTAGAGGTAATAGAGGCATTAGATGTAATAGAGGCATTAGAAGCAGCAGAAGTAATAGAGGCAGCAGAGGTAATAGAGGCAGCAGAGGTTAAAGAGGCATTAGAGATAATAGAGGCAGCAGAGGCCATAGAGACAGCAACATAGTAGATTCCTCATGTATGTGAAAAAAATTGAACTAGTCAAACTAACACTATATCGTGTTGTTTCAGTGTCACTGAAGATGAGCTCAATAGTAATGCTGCACGTGTCTCAAGGATCAATTGAATAAAATCTGAGAAAGGAATAGGAAACTACCTCAGTAGCCATAGTTTTTTAAGTCAGAGTCTACATTAAGATAAGCATGGCCTTTTGTGAAGGTATTGACTACTCTAGATCGAAGATGTGCCTGCCATCTCTCTCTCTCTCTCTCTCTTAGTGCGTTGCCTACTGGCAGGTCCATGATATATAATGCATCCACTCTTCTCTGTCTTCCGCTTTCCTCCCCATGTCCACATATGCGTGGGTCTTTAAATCATCTAACATACCTAATCTCGGCCTGCCTCTGCCTCTTTTTCCTTCCATTCTGCTTCTATGACCTCTTTTAATATACCTTCCCCCCTTAGAATGCGTCCTATCCATCTCTTCTTCCTATTTCTTATTACATTTATCAACTGTCTATCTGAGCCAACTCTCTCCAGAACTTCCTCATTTATAACCTGTTGAGTCCAGCTAATCCTCGCCATTCTTCTCCAAATCCACATTTCCAATGCCTTCAGCCAGAAGCATCAATAGAGATTGCGATTAATAATATGTTGATGAAACCTTCCGCAAGAACTTTTTATTTTCAAATTACCACAAGAAATCTATATCAGTGGAGTCTATAGAAATTGGATTTCTTGGGCGAAGAGACATATAGGAGAACTGAAGTCACTGCCCGTTGGCTTCTCTAATTCTACTGAAAGATTTTCTGTTTAGAAGAGACATTCGCTTGATTGCATGAAGACACACGCAATTGACAGATCAATTACAGAGGTTTTGTTGCACTCGAGCAGCCAATGCATGAGACATACAATAGAATGGCGTCTACAGTCGTTTTATTCGTGTAGTGGAAACCTGACAAATACTCTATGGCATCCTGTGCTCAGCATGTTAGGTCGTCGTCTCCGGATCAGTAGGTCCATGGTTCAAATTCACTGCTCACTTCCTCACTGATATGGCTTAGTGGCTGGAGACTGTAGTTAAATGGAGTCATAGCACTACTGGTTTCATCCTCTAATGACATATTTGTTGCTGATGTATCGATATTTTCGGTCTTTACTACCTATATAAGGCCTGTATTTTGTGTGAAACCTATTGCAGTGTATTTAACGAGAGAGATGATTCAAACGAGTAAAACATAAATAGTAAACTACATAAAAAAAAGAAAATTGAAGAAGAAAGTGGACGGGCAACAAGAAGACAGAGAATGAGAGAGAGAGAGAGAGAGAAATCATTCACAAGAAAACAGTAAAGAAAGCGAGAGAGAAAGCAACAGCTAAAACTAACGAGAGAGCAGTATCTGTTGCTAAAGGCAATAGTCTATTAAGGAGGTGTTTTTATCACACACTACTAGTACTAACACTCAATACAGGCTAATCCCTACCTCTCCTCATAGCCACTTCCATGCAACCACATCCCACAATCCACTGGGATAACTTCATTATTCACATCCCGTGTTCTCTTTCTACATTGATTCATGGCTTCCTTTGATCAACAACCGCGAGCTTAACGCCAAAACTCACTGATGAGTGACGAAGCTGTTCAACTTGTTAATCTCCAGCGACTACTCCCGTCAAATCCTTTCATAATCGCTCAATGTGCCTAGCTGCTGTGTGCTTAGCTGCTGTAGCTCAGTGTGCCTAGCTGCTGTGTGTCCAATGTGCTTAGCTGCTGTGTGTCCAATGTACCTAGCAGCTGTGAGCACAATGTGCCGAGCTGCTGTGAGTACATTGTGCCTAGCTGCTGTGAACCCAATGCACCTAGCTGCTGTGAGTCAATGTACCTAGCTGTTGTGAGCTGCTGTGAGCCCAACGTACCTAGCTGCTATGAGCACATTGTGTCTAGTTGATGTGAGCCCAATGTGTCTAGCTGCAGTGAGCACAATGTGCCGAGCTGCTGTGAGCACAATGTATCTAGCTGCTGTGAGCACAATGTACCTAGCTGCTGTGAACCAATGTACCTAGCTGCTGTGAGCACATTGGACTTAGCTGCTGTGAGCACAAAGTACCTAGCTGCTGTGAGCCCAATGTACCTAGCTGCTGTGAGTATATTGCGCAATGTATAACTGCTGCTGCAGAGCTGCTAGTAGCTGCATATACAGCTGTGCACAGCTGTGACCAGCGGATTCTACAGCAGTTTTAGCTGATTGTGCAGCTGATTCTGCAGCTGATTCAACAGCTGATAGCTGATTCTGCAACTGATTCTACAGCTGTTTTAACTGATTATACAGCTGATTCTACAGCTATGTGAAGCTGCTGCTACAGCTGATTCAGCGGCTGGGTGTAGCTGATTCTACAGCTGATTCAGCAGCTGTGTGTAGCTGATTCTATAGCTGATTCAACAGCTGTAAGTAGCTTAACTCTGAAGCTGTGTATCGCCTCAATTAAAAGCACACATATATTTTATATAAACCGTAGAGCGTTTTGCACGTACCTATGGTCCGCGAGCATCGTCTTATAGGTAAGCTCGCGTCCCCGACATTCTTCAGCCTCAAAAGTTTATCTATGCACAACCGACACCTGATGAACTTCTTCGTATTTCTCTGGAATATTCCGTCATCTGGCGAGTGGAACCTTGTAAATTTTAAAGACAAACCGTTCGACAAAGCTTCTCAATGATGATTCGAGGATAGAAATTTGAAATATTATCAAACTAGTTTATCTGTACGGTATTATTTATACGCTGTGTAATTTGGGGGTCTTTCTAAAACATTCATAAATCAAGGTACAATCCGCAGGGGCAGATCGAGGAATTAGTTTCGGGGGGGCATCATCATCATCATCATCTCTATTGTTCTGTCAAGCGAAAAATTAAAGCTAAAAGCTTTGATTACCTTCGCCTTAGGTCTACCTTCGCGCATCTTAAAGAGCATTCTATTGATCAACAGATAATAATAATAACAAAAATAACCTCTGAAAATTTATATAGCGGTGTAATGGCCGGTGTCCGGTCTTCGAGACCATTTTGCAGGTTCCTGGCAGGTTATTATTAATCCTTTCCATCAATATATTCAATCACAAACATAATGCCTTATCAGTCCCGTATTCATACTAAATCTTTTAAAATAAAGTTTCTGAAGAGCTTTTTCAGTGCCTTCTTCAGATATTGCTATAGCAAACCTCAATTTATAGTGTAATCCCTTACGTTCAGCTTATATTTGGTCGACTCTACTGGGCACCAACACTGCACGGGTTCATGAAACGTTAAACCCGTACGAGCTGCTGCTAACGTCAGTTTCATTTCTCGAAAGCGATATCAGTGACGGGCAGACTAGGATTTGAATCCTCAAATACCTATCAGCAGTTGGATATGTTCCGGCCTGTTAGATTAGACGAAGATCTTTCAGCTGAGGAATTGTTGAAAGATGCTTTAACTAATCATGCAACTAACTAACTAGTTAACTGGATGCCTTAACTAGTAACTTAAGCTCATTTCATTTGTTCATCTAATGAGGTGATAAGCGAAAAAGTAGCATCTCTTTAGCTATAGATGTTATTTATGTTAAATCAATCAAATAAGCAGAATAGTTTATTTGCATTGACGCGTGTTGAAACATTAATTTTTTAAAATTCCAAATTACGTTAAAAACGTCTGATAAGTTTTTCTTTACGGGAAATGGTACAAGAGATGACCCGCTTGTGGACAAGTTGACTGTTGAATTAACTTCAACTAAACTACTCTTAGTGATCGTTAATTGAGTTAAAAATTGAGATTTTAAAAGTTGATTTCTTGAAATAAAGGAAATTACTAAATAGATTATATCAAACTTCACAGATTATATTTAAATTTTTCAGATGACTACAAAATAAGAATACTTCAGTACAAATCAGAAATGCTGCGCAAATTATTCGCATATTACCTAGACCTACAACAAAATCATCTATGCAAATTACGTAATAGAATATATTTTCAGAAAATTACAGAAATAACTGAAATGCCTACAGAAATTTCATAGTACGACCAATTATCACAGCAACTTGATGTATAAAATATCTATCAGCACTACATATATTGATTTACGATAAAACGAGATTCAGAACTGCACCCTTTAGCTAACAATCCCAGCACGCTATGCCCTTAGCTGTACAAGTTGAGTCCACTTTCCTCCTCATATTCAGGCGACGAGTTGGCGTTGATCTTTTCCCAGTTCTTGTCGAGCGTATCGAGCAGTGTGAGGTAGTGAGAGTGAGAGGTGAGGACAGCCTTGTGCAGCAGTGGAAGCTGTGAACACCTTTCGGCCATAAGGGACGCCTTCATGTCTTCAACCTCTGTGTTTTCCGTAGCTTGGTTCACCTGAGAATCAATCAATCAATAAATCAATCAATTTAGCAATAAATAAATAAATAAATCAAACAATCAATCAATCAAACCAGCGCTGCCAATCAATCACTCAGTCAGTCAGGCAGTCGATCAATCAACCAATCAAGTAAGCAATAAATAAATTAGCTGCTCAATAAATCAATCAGTTAATCAATCAATCTACCAATTATAGCACTCATCAAGAAAGCAGACAATGAATATTGCTGTCAATAATTACATCGATCAATCAATCATCAGTAGATCACTCAGTCAGTCAGCTTATCGATAAAGTAAATAAGTCAATATTTATTGGAACAATTAATCATATTCCGAATGCTTACCAGCTCATTTAACTGCAGGGCAAATCAATCGAAGTTCTACTATTTTATTGTTATTTTTTCATATCAATTTGAACATTTAATCAACTAAGTCGATCAATAACATAATGCAGCACTTCATGCAGTCAATTGTATCACTCGTAGGATCTCAAATAATTACAAAAGTAATTATTAACGGCTACAAGACTGTATACTAAGAAAGATTGAGCAAAGTAATTCTACGGTCCAGACCAATTGAAATTTCGACGCCAATCAAATCTATATATGCACATTAACAGCGATAATCATTCAAAAATAGCTACTTTAATTTCTTTGATTGCTAAACTAACTGACTGATTGATTGAGTGTTGGATTGATCTATTGATTAACTTACTAATTAATCGACTGATAGACTTATTGATTGATTGATTGATAGACGGATAACTGACTGAATGGTTGATTGACTGATGCACTGACTGATTGATTCACTGATTGACAGACTGCCTGATTTATTTACTGATTGACTGACTGCTAGATTCACTGATTGATAGATAGACTGACTGATTTAGGGATTGATTGATGGAATAGCTGATTAATCGACTGATATACTGATTGATTGATGGACAGATAGACTGACTGAATGATTGATGGACTGATAGATTGACTGATTCACTGATTCATTGATGGAATGACTGATCAATTCATTGCCCCCAGCAGGCGGACCTTAGCTAGGCAGTCATCGAGGCTGGTGAGCAGGGCCGTGAGATGCTCTGACGCTTGCTGTCTGCACAAATCCACACTGAAGTAAACCTGAGAGATCAGAGCGGCGTTGTTGTTGTTGTCCTCCTCCTCCAACTTTGGTAGCAATAGCAGCAACCAGTGTCGTATAGCGAAGGTCTGATCCTAAATTCAATATTCACGTCGCTAAACCAACCTAATCCACATACGATACTTAACAAGCACTTTTAACTTGCCGCCTTCGGGAAGGCTTGGTTAGTATTGTAATAATAATAATAATAATAATAATAATAATAATAATAATAAAAACGTTGTTGCTTCGATCAGCAGCGTTTAACTTTCGCAAGAATAATAATAATAATAATAATAATAATAATAATAATAAATAATAATAAGTAGTAAATAATAACAAATAATAATAATAATAACAATGGTTTAACGTCCGTTTCCTCATCCAGGGATGATGTCAGGGACGTCAAAGCAAGTAAGGCAAGGTTATAATTAATAAATTGCTTGGCTTATAATCAGACCCCAACTCTAAATCACCATTAGATGTTAGCCGCCTGTAAAACTTAATTGTAAAGCATGGAGATAATCAAGGGTACAGACAATGACAAATAGCGTGCAGGCCTGATGAATGCATGTATATGAAAAGTAAACTGCACGCTGTAAGATTCTACTAAGCAAGAACTGAAAAGGCAAACGGAAAATGCCTCAAAATCAATGTTTTTCCAAACTGTTGATTTTTGGGGATTGATTTGTTGATCTAAGGAGTGCTCTTATGGAGCGAGAAAGGTGACTTCTAGTATGAATATGTACATTGAACCTGCCACTTGGCAGTGCACTGAAGAAGAAGGTTACATTTAATTGTAGCAAGCGCATAACCTTTCAGGTGCGATGCTTCGCTTGTTGATCGATGGAATACTTTCAGGGAGAGAGAGAGGAGAGAGAGAGAGAGAGCTAAAACTAAGTCTCGTTTAGTTTTCTTAGAGTGAAGGAGCGAACATTTTGTTGAAACTCACCACCTACTGATCCGCAATCGAACCCACGAGAGTTCAATTCACCTCAGTATTTGTCATATAAAACTTCACGACGTTACCTGTCGCCTCTAACCACTGCGCCATTGAGAAATTCACTATATCAATATCATGTATCATATATCATATAACATATATCATATATCATTATAAGTTATATTCTATTATTATATCACAAGATCTTCGAACTTTTAATTGTAATGGTACTTTGCTTGGCAAGCTAAAATCTCATCTCTTTCCGCCATAGGTCTAAATTTTGACCCACTTGCCTTGGACCATGGATGTGCACTGATTTGATCTCGCTTTCTCCTGTAGTCTTTGTATATTCAGTCGTCATCATGTGCTGCTTTGGCGCCTGTTTGTATAGAGTCTGCAAGAGACTTCCCTGACATTGCCTTATGGCAAGGAACCGGACGTTAAATTCTTATTGATTGATGTATCGATTATATCATATCATCATATTGAGATATCATCATGAATTGTCATTTAACTCCAGTTTTGTCTAAATAGGTCTGTTTTAATCTTTAAAGCTGGTAAAGCTGATGTTGACGTCAGTTTCCTCACTCGAAAACGATGTCAGTTTAACTTACCAATTGATCGAGAAGAACGACTTTCACTTTCAACATCAGTTCCCGGATCTCTTTTCTTCCATTACCATATCCCAGGAAATCCTCATCCCAGCTCTCTATCTCATTACGCCTTCTCTTCCTCGACCCACTGGTATCAACCGGTTTGACTGACTCAGCTGATTCGGTTTCATCTGGTTTGCTTGCTACCTCGGAACCAGTTTCAGCCGGCCCAGCTGGTTCGACTGAAGCGATTTTGGCCGGTTTTGTCATATCGTTCAACAGACTGTTTAACAGAAACAGCGTCTCAGGCATGTCATATCGAATCATATCCTCAGCTTTCTTGCATATACCCATCTTGGCTTCATCTAAGATGACCTTGCACGCTATCGTGTCACTGCTATCTCTCCATGTACCTCTCTGAGGCTGTGTAACTATTGTGCTCTCTCTGTTTCTCTTCATGTTGGTATGTCTATGCAGGTATGACGGTAGATTTAAAGATGAGATTTCGGGTAAAGAGTCAAAAAGTTTCCTATCGAGCTTGAAATAAAATAACCATTTAGTATTGAGACTAGTGCTCTTCAAATTTCTAAATCAAGCAAACAACTGTCGTTCAGAGGAAACAGTTAA
>CAJHZI010000769.1:40000-42500 GCA_905160935.1 Enchytraeus crypticus
AAGTGAAGCAACTATCTGGATTAACGCATATGCTAAAAAACCGGGCCAGAAAGGTCATACTTTCTTGTGTTTAGAGAGCCTTACAGGTTCTGGCAGGTTACTATCAATCCTTTCCATGGTTAATCATATCTCTGCTACTGGTTGAGCCAATTGAGAACAATCTTCGATACAAGATTAACCTTCCATGTGCCCAAGGGGAGGGCCATCATATATTGACCTACCTGGGCTTCGAAGTTTCGAACCCAGGTCGCTTGTATCCGAGTCGAGCACTTAACCGTTACGCCGTGCTCACGTTCCAATTGAAACAACACTGCATTCAATTATAATTGCAATGTGTTTATATGGATTCAAATCATCATCATCCTCGTCATCATTATTGTCCCTTAAATCCCAGTTTAACTATGATCGGGATACGAATAGACTGCCTAAAATCCTTTCTGTCTTACAACATATCATCAGTCAATCCCCTATTTCAGACTTTTTCATTCGTTAATTTTTTTTAGCAATTTCTGGAGCCTAGGCGCTCCCTAACCGAATGCCCTTTCGTACGTTGGTATGGATCTTAGTGCTATTTGTGTATTCAAATCATAGGCATTAATTTAATGCCTATGATTTCATTACTACTCTCAGTAATTGAATTCTGCCCTTCACTTAGTAGTTTAAACTAATTTATCAGAGTTCCATATCCAGTTACCCCCCGTTCAGTATCAGAAATTTCACCCACTCTTGACTGGAGCTGAAATTGAAGCCATAATGGTTTTAGTCAGAGTCGAGTGTTTACATGAAGTGAATTAAACAGACGTCTGCGAACAGTTAGAATTGACTCGTGGTATTATACGTAATAGAGAAAATTTATTATAGGGCTTCCCTTTACTCGTCGAGTCAATGATATCGTGAATTTATGAATAATTGACGAGGCAGGTTTCTAACATCGAACAGTTCATTCGAGCCTTGGTGCCTGTGTGTGTTCGTGTATGTGTGGCTGCGTGTGTGTATGTGCGTGTGTGTGGGTGTGTGTGTGACTGCGTGTGTGTGCATGTATGCGCGTGTGTATGTGTGTGTGGCTGTGTGGGTGCGGGTATGTGTGTGCGTGTGTGTTTGTGCGTGTGTGCGTGTGTGTATGTGCGTGTGTGCGAGCGTGTGCGTGTGTGTGTGCGTGTGTGTGTTATCAGTGTGTTATCAGTCGTGTGTTTGCACGTGTGTCTATGACTCTGCGTGTGTATGTGGGTGTCCTATTAGTGAACTGAATGAATGCGCGTATGGAAAGTTTCATATTACTGATTGTATAAATGAATTGATGAAACCTATGCAGTTTCTAATAACGTTCTTACAAATTCGTATTCAGTATATCGCTACAGTGCACTCTTACATGGTTTTTTGGATGAAAGTGATGGAGCTATGCAACCCCCTATGATACAGGCACTCCTAGTGCCTACACCTAGATAATCTCTCGTAGTGCCTACACCTAGATGACCACACCTAGATGACCACACCTAGTGCCTACACCTAGATGATCTCTCCTAGTGCTTACACCTAGATGATCTCCCCTAGTGCCTACACCTATATCACCGCTCCTATAGTGCCTACACCTAGATGACCGCTCGTAGTGCCTACACCTAGATGACCACCCCTAGTGCCTACGCCTAGATGACCGCTCCTAGTGCCTACACCTAGATGATCTCTTCTAGTGCCTACACCTAGATGATCTCTCCTAGTGCCTACACCTAGATGACCGCTCCTGGTGCCTACACCTAGATGACCACATCTAGTGCCTACATCTAGATGATCTCTCCTAGTGCCTACACCTAGAAGACCACTCCTAGTGCCTATCCCTGCCCACAACCCTAAGCTAAGCCCTGGTTCCTGGACCGGGCAGTGCCCCTGACCCTCCACCCAATAAAATATTCATAACCAATGGGTCGTAAATATCAGCACCGACTTTCAGTACGTGGACTGATTGATTCAGTAATCTGCAGTAGAGTATTATTATATTACTTCAGTACTATTTAGTATATTACTATGTTACTTAAGTACTATTTAGTATATTACTATGTTACTTAACTACTATTTAGTTTATTATTATATTACTTAAGTACTATTTAGTATATTACTATGTTACTTAAGTACTATTTAGTATATTACTATGTTACTTAAGTACTATTTAGTATATTACAATGTTACTTAAGTACTATTTAGTATATTACTATGTTACTTAAGTACTATTTAGTATATTACTATGTTACTTAAGTACTATTTAGTATATTACTATGTTACTTAAGTACTATTTAGTATATTATTATATTACTTCAGTACTATTTAGTATATTATTATGTTACTTAAGTACTATTTAGTATATTATTATATTACTTCAGTACTATTTAGTATATTACTATATTACTATGTTACTTACAGTACTATTTAGTATTATTATTATATTTACAGTACTATTTAGTATATTATTATATTACTCAGTACTATTTAGTATATTACTATGTTACTT
>CAJHZI010000769.1:47500-155000 GCA_905160935.1 Enchytraeus crypticus
TGCCTAAGCCTTGACATCAGCGTTCTGCCATGCCCCGGGTGCAATAAATTAACGCGCGCCTCGGCTGCGGGAACTAAGCCACAGAGCATTACTAGGAAACAAACAGAAGAGCTGCAGCTGAAGCTGTCTGCATGCATGTAAGATTAAACTGGTCTTCAACGTCAAATTTCGTAAGCCCGAAGGCACTGAGAGCGCCTAACTGGTCACGGGTTTAAACCATTTATCTATTTATTCAGAGTTGTAGTTACTGGCTGCAGATTCAGACGTTATTTCATCTTACTGGTTTAGTATGTGCATTGATCGATTCTTGAGGTTCACATGCAGTCTCAGTTGAAATATACTCTTGAAAGTTATTATTTATATGCTTGAAAGCAACATTCTTCTTAACGTCAGTTTCTGTAGGTGAGGTTTGTTGCTGAGAGAGAATAATGAGCATACAATAAAAAAATCATACAATACTTCTGTTATTAGTGGCGATGTCGGTAAGATATTCGACTGCGGTACAGTATGTGCGGGTTCAAATTCTGGACTCACCCGTCACTGACATCGCTTTCGAGTGGCTTTCGAGTGAGGAAACTGACGTTAACATTAGCTTTACCAGCTTTACATCGATTTTTGAAATAGTACCTTTCAGCGTTGAAACGAAAGGAATCTAAATAAATGGTTTTATCATTATTTCTAGTAGAACCTTGTTTGAAATGGAAAATCTCATTTAATTTGAAATCAACTAAGTTGAAAATTATTTGTAATACATGCATAAGTCTGCTTTTAATCGGCGTTGTTCCAAAGACTCTGCTTCGAAAACTTTTAGTCTATCTGGATATTGAAGCCCTATCATACCGTGAAGACGCTTAGTGAATCTTTCCATCTAATATACTAAGCTCTTAACAGATTTTATCGTGTGTTTAATATCTCATCATCATCATCTTCCCTTGAATCCCAGTTTAACCAGGGTCGGGATACAAATAGACTGTCTCAACTCCTCTCTGTCCAACACCACACCACCAGCCAATCCCCTATTTGAGACTTTTCCTTTCGTTTAAATATTTTAAATTTGTAGTGTATTTAAGAGATACTAAGTATTTGATGTATTAATTATTTCTAGTAACAACGTATTTAAGATAGGCAAATATCCACTAGACTCTGGGTGTCTTGAGAGATTTAATAATATCTCAGAGATTTTCTGTGTAGCTCATGAGGAAGTTGAACGTTGACTTCATATTGAATGACCAATAGTTTCGGCCGAGAGTTTCATTATAGGGGAGGGCCCAATGGAATGGGTTCATGCTAGCAGACCATTCACTAGAAAGACTGCTTGCTCGAAGATCATTTACTAGAAAGCCGGCTTACTCGCAGAACATTCACTAGAAAGCCGGTTTGCTCGCGGACCATTCACTGAAAGCTGGCTTACTCGCGGACCATTCACTGAAAGCCGGTTTTGCTCGCGGACCATTTACTGAAAGATGGCTTAGTAGCGGACCATTCCCTGTAAGCCGAAGAATGCAAATGTTGCCCGGGTCATTCACCCCGCAAGATTTAGAGCGATAATAGAAGAAAACGTCGACCGGATGTAGAAATGAGCGGAAGCTGTTTCTAGCGGGAGCGCTCGATGTTATAGATCGCTTAAGCTCACGACTGCACGCAGTGTTTACCATACGATGACGTCCACTCGACTCTAAATACAAATCACAGATTTCTCGTAATTACGCGAGAGGATTAAGTTAACGCTCGCTTTCTCGGGCGATAATGGCCTCAGGGTCTACCCTGGATGTTGTCAAGGAGATTTTGTCAAGGAGATGCTGTCAATGGGATGTTGTCAAGGAGATGTTGTCTAGGAGATGTTGTCAAGGAGATGTTGTCAAGGGGTCGTTGTCAAGGGTCATAAACTTGGGTTCACCTGAGATAAGCCGATCATTAATCAAAAGGGTTAAACCCAATTTTAACTCAGGTTGTATCACTCGAAAGATCTTCAGCGACAGACGATGCTAGGATTAGAATCCGCACCTGTAGGTCCGCAGTCTAGAACCTAACCGATGCTGCCATAATATGGTCAATGATTCACATCCATATAATTACGTGATCCATACGAGGGTTTTTCCTATCAATATACATGTACTGTATATTTGCCTATTCTTACGTGCAATGTTGACTTTTTGATTTAATATCAATATTATTGGATTTTTATTTTGTTTGTTGGCCTATGCTAAATAGTATAATGTATGAAGAGAGCATTTCGATCCAATTAGGCTAACTGTAACTCTGTGTAATTGGTGGCGGTTTTTTTAATCCTACTTTTTATGTTTATGTCGTTTGATTTGTTTACCGCTGCTTTTCTTCCTGTCAAATGTTGACGAATAAAGAAGTAGATAGGCCCTATATAGTAATATACTATAAAGAGAGCAAGTCTTTGTGGCTTTCTTTAGACTTTTTTGTTAAGTGTTCTTTCCTATTACTGAAGTGAACCTCAGCTTTTATTACGGACTCCACTGTATATTTATTATTGCATACTGATTATATTATTAATTATGATTATTGCAGATAAGTAAAGAAGTTCAACAAAATTGTGGTGTTAACTTAACGAAAAAAACAACTGAGAGGAACATTGTACAGGGCCTGATTACAACCCCAAATCACCAACAACATGGTATCGCTGCTGACTGGGGGATTACTCGGGGGAAATCCCCTCAGCGGTGAGAATTCTTGAAATAGTTTTGATTGATTGATAAATTTCGACCCGCTTGCCTTGGATCTTGGACTTGCACTGTTTTGATCTCGCTTTCTCTTGTGGTCTCTGTGTACTCAGTCGTCATCGGGTGGTGCTTTGGCGCCTGTTTGTGTTGAGTCAGTAAGAGACGTCCCTGACATTGCCGTATGCCGAGGAACCGGACGTTAAATTCTTATTGATTGATTGATTGATTAATCGATTGATTGATAAATAATCTTACGTAAGTTTCGTAGAAGCAACCAGTGGTGACAAAAGTAGGTCTCTTGGGTTTTCGTTTTTAAAAATCCTGAAAAACTAAAACGCAGGTCTTTCAGATATAGGAGAAACAATACAGATATACCTAGTGATATATAGGAGAAACAATGCAGATGTACCTAGAAACACACATGAGAAATAGCACAGATATATCTAGAGATACATTGAAGATGCTATACAGAGGTACCTAGAGATACATGAAAGAAACAGTGGAGATATATCTAGACATACATTAGCGACACAAGGCAGAAGAGTAGCAGAGAGAACTAGAGATCTATAGACTGTATGTCTGACCAGTCAGTGGTACTCAATGGTCGCCTGACTCTGTTTTCAAGGCCCGTACAACTAGGGCTGCCCTTAACACTACTGAAATGCCTTCCTCACCACTAACCTCACGTCTATCATGTTCCTATTTTTCTCTCTATTTCTCACTATGTCTGTATTTAATTGATACTTGGAAATGGTTATATATGACTCTGTTTTCAGTTGTACAAAGACAGTAGAACCTCTGATCGTTCGGGGGTTTTCTACTGATTATATTCTCTCTCTCTTAGTGCACTGCCTACTGGCAGGTCCATGGTACATAACGCCTCCACTCTTCTCTGTCTTCCGCCTTCCTCTTCATTTCCACATATGAGTGGGTCTTTAAATCATCTAACATACCTAATCTCGGCCTGCCCCTGCCTCTTTTTCCTTCCATTCTACCTTCTATGACCTCTTTTAATAGACCTTCCCCCCTTAGAATGTGTCCTATCCATCTCTTCTTCCTATTTCTTAATACATTTATCAACTGTCTATCTGTGCCAACTCTCTCCAGGACTTCCTCATTTGTAACCTTTTGAGTCCAGCTAATCCTCTCCATTCTTCTCCAAATCCACATTTCCAATGCCTCCAGTTTCCTAATATCTTCCTTCCTTAAGGTCCATGTTTCACATCCATGCAATAGCGTGGTCCAAATCAAAGTTTTCACTATCTTTATCTTTGTGTCTTTCTTTAGACTTTTTGTTAATAGTTCTTTTCTACTACCAAAGGCCGCTTTTGCTTGTGCAATCCTACTGCATATTTCTGTCTCACATTTCCCATCATCGGTTATAGTATGACCCAAATATTTGAAACTCCTTACCTGTTCCAATTTCGTACCATTTATTGTGCTACTAACTTCACTTTTATTATTGGACACTCTCATAACCTTGGTCTTTTTTATATTAATCTTCATGCCATATTTTAGTGCCGTATCATTCAGTCTATCAATTATCTTCTGCAATCCAATCTCGCTGCCCGCTACCATTCCTTGGTCATCTGCAAATCGTACATCTTGTAACAAATTCCCTCCTACTTTTATTCCTTCTTCCAAGTCTTCCATGGCTTCCTCCATCATTGCCTCAGCGTAAATGTTAAACAGCAGCGGCGAAATGCTACAACCTTGTCTTACTCCACGTCCTATTTCACCTTCTTCTGAGTATTCTTGTTGGATTTTGATTACTGCTCTTTGATTCATGTACAAGTTCAAAATTAGTCTTCTATCTCTCCAGTCATTTCCTATTCTTTTTAAGATATTCATCATCGTTATCCAATCAATCCTGTCAAAGGCCTTCTCGAAGTCTACAAAGAATACAAAAAAAGTCATTACCATATTCTACGCTTCTTTCGCAAAGAACCCGCATTACGCCTATTGCTTCTCTTGTGCCGCATCCATTCCTAAAACCGAATTGTGTCTTGCTCAGTATCATCTCTGCTTTCGACTGAATGCGATTATTTACTATCTTTAATAAGATCTTCGATGCATGAGGTATTAAGCTGATTGTTCTGTAATCCGAACAATCCACAGCATTGGCATTTTTGGGAATTGGAATCATCACTGACTTGGTAAAGTCGTCTGGCCAAATACCTGTACTGTACACTTCCATACATACTTCCATTAACTTTTTTAGTGTTTCTCCTTGCAACATTTTCAAGAATTCTGCTGGGATTTCATCTATTCCGGCTGCCTTTCCCTTCTTCATACTTTTAATTGCAGAATAAATGATTTTCTAATTATTTTATAATTATTTAAAAAGCTGGTAAAGCTAAGGTTAACGTCAGCTTCCTCACTCGAAAGTGATGTCAGTGACGGGCGAGCCCAGGATTTGAACCCCGCACATACTGATACGCGGTCGAGTGTCTTACCGACTTCGCCACTGACTCCAGCCAATTATAACTAATTATATTACAATTATTAGTCCTTCTTGTACTATTGTGTGAATCCGGTTTTAGTTTTAATGCATTTTAGCTCTAAAAAAATCTTTCGTGTCTGCTGTAGTTAGTCCGTAATTGTTTGCTCTTTGCAGTTCAATGCTATTATCATTATTTATGTTTATTATCTCCAATTTTTCTACTATCTTATGTTTCTAGATGATCATGATTCTCTCTATGTTCTTTGTATGCTCCTATGTAACTCTCTGTATTCTTTGTATGCTCCTATGTAACTCCATGATTTTTGTATGAGATGTGTAGTGGTTTTTTCCATATTGCTGTGATTGGCATCTCTTTCCGTTGTCTAGATATGCAGGTTTAGCCGTGTCAAAGCAAAAAACTCAGTAAATTCTGAGAGAGAAGTAAATTCGCGCTTACGTAGTTCAAAATATTCTTGCCACAACTTCTGTTGAACTTCCATGCGTTCTATGACAACCTCTTTAAAAAAGCTAAAAGCTAAGGTTAACGTCAGTTTCCTCACTCGAAAGTGATGTCAGTGACGGGTGAGCCCAGGATTTGCATCCCGCACATACTGATCCGCGGTCGAGTATCTTACCGATTTCGCCAATGGCTTTAGCCAGTGGACGAAGAAACCTTCCTGGATGGTGGGGGGTGGGGGTGGAGTGAGGATTAGGGGATCTATAAAGCACTAAAGGACTAGAACATATTTCCACTAGAAACCGGTTAACTTCATTTTTCAAAACGGGTTTCTCAAATTTCACACTTCTTAACTTAATTAACTATGCATCACTCGAAACTAAAACATAAATCTAAATTTGATATCCAATTTCTCTTAAAATTCATTTTTCCTAGCTGAAGTATTTAGCTACGTAAAAGTAATGCACGGATATTTTATATCCCTAAAACCCTTAAGTTTTTTTATTGTTTATAACTACAGATAATATAGCAATGGACGAGAGTACCAGAATGATCGATCAATGGGACCGGGCGGGTAATCGCCCAGTTAAAATATTTAAATGTCTTCTGCGTGTAATGTTAGAAAGACGCTGCAGATGAGATGTTGTAGAAGAGAGAGATAGAGAGAGAGAGAGAGAGAGAGAGAGAGAGAAGAGGGAGAGAGAGAGAGGGAGAGAAAGAGAGACAGAGAGAGAAAAGAGAGATTGAAGGAGAGAAATAGAGAAAAAGAGAAAGAGATATATGGCAAGCGATAGATAGAGCAAGAGAGAGAGAGAGAGAGAGAGAGAGAGAGAGAGATGGATAAAATGATTACATAAGAGAGAAATGAAGCGAAGGAAATTACTGGCGAGACAATGACTATTAGATTAATACTATTCATGTTTCAGTGGAGGAAAACCAAGCCAAAAACCCAATATGAAGTTTTTTGCATGGATCTGCCTGTATACCTTGCAGTTAAGCCTAAGTAAAGCCTATTTGCGTGAAATAGCTTTTATTACATTCTTTGCATTTATTGCTCTAAATAAAACAATATATGTAATGTTTTAAATAAGTGTTTAAATGATGTCATGCTTCTTAAAAGCTGGACCATATGGGATAAAGGTTAAAATTTCTCCCATAGTATTAATAATTATTTTTAATGTTATGTCAATCTCTGAAAATAAAAAGCCACTGTTAAATTAAAATACTGGCTTTCTAGACTTCTAGCCAGTAACCGAAGGAAAATATTTTGCGTCAACAGCATTTAGACATGACTTAAAAGAAGCCCTGAGTGCAATGTGGTCGCTATTGTGAGAGGATGTAATAAATAATGTATGGAGTTATATTGAATTGTATGGAGCCATAACATAGCCGTGGTCAAATCATGTGCTCTCATGTTTTATCCTGTGTTATATTGAACTGTATGAAGCCATAAATCATGTGTTATATTGAATTGCATGAACTAATACCGTAGCCGTTGTCAAATCATGTGTTATGATGTGTTATCCTGTGTTATATTGAAGTTTAGGAAGCCATAAATCATGTGTTATACTGAATTTTATGGACCAATACCATAGCCGTGGTCAAATCATGTGCTATTATGTGTTATATTTTATTTTATTTATATTTTTTTATCATACGCAGGCCACAAACATAGACTTTACAATTGTACACAAACAGCATCAGCGCATGAACGGAGATAAAGGTCACAAGTGGCACTTACATGTTCCTAATTTAATATATGGTGAATTGGAGACATAACATAGCCGTTGTCAAATCATGCGTTATTCGGTGATATATTGAATTGTATGGAGCCATAAATAATGTGTTATACTGAATTATATAACGTCATAACGTAGCCGCTTTCAATAATCGTATGGTCTTATTCCAATTTTGGTTAAGAAGAAGGGGCTAACTGATGATATCTTGTCATATGTTTTGGTCAACGGAATGATATTGCTCTGTCAATGAAATGAGTTAAAATGAAAAGGGTATTTTTAAACTTAACTAAATAAAGAGAAAAATACTTCCTGCCTAATAATATAAATAAAATATTTAAGGTATGATATTAAATGAACTAATGGCATAATAAAACTTTAAGGGACGTTTCCTAGAAATTATCATAGAATTGACCAAAATAAAATTAAAATTGTTCAGTCCTCCATTTCGATATGAAAATAATATATACAAAGAAGATTTATCTAACTATTGATAAATCGTTAATGATAATTGATTGATTGCTGATTGATTACTGAATCGAATGATTTATTGATTTATTTATTGATTGCTTTTTTGCTTGCTTGATTGGAGAAAGACCCTGAAGTGGTGCAGGCTAAGAGATTCATTGATTTTTTTATTTATTGATTGATTAATTGACTAATTGATTAACTGATTTATTGATTGATTGATTTATTTATTTATTGTTTGATTGATTGATTGATTGATTGACTGATTGATTGATAGATTGATTGATTGATTGATTGATTGATTGATTGATTGATTGATTGATTGATTGATCGATTGATTGATTGATTGATTGATTGATTGACAGGTGCAATGGAGGACAAGGATGATAAAAAGGAGGATGAGGAGGAAGACCCTGAAATACTAGGCTAAGAGATTGATTGATTTATTTATTGATTGATTTATTGATTGAATGATTGATTAATTAATTGATTGATTGATTGAATGATTGATTTATTGATTGATTGATTGATTGATTGGCAGGTGCTATGGAAGATAAGGACGATAAGAAAGAGGATGAAGAGGAAGACCCTGAAGTACTGGAGGCTAAGAGAGAGGCTGAGGAGAAGAGAGCGGAGAAGTACAGAAAGATGGAGGAGGAGAGAGAGATCATGAGACAGGGCATCAGAGATAAGGTAAAGCTAATGTTAACGTCAGTTTGATCCGCGGTCGAATATCTTACCGGCATCGTCACTGGCTCCAGTACCGTCAATCAGTCAATCAATCTATCTGTCTATCTACTAAAAAATCAATCTATCAATAAATAAATCGATCTATTTAGCAATCAGTAAATTAAACAAGATATTGATTCAGAAATAAATTATTCAGTCCAACAACAGCAATGGCAATAAATAAATTAGTCCTAGTTCATAAATCAGTCGAGCGTCTAACGATCAATCCGTCAATCAATCAGTTAATTTATTGAAATTATGAATCCGTCATTCAATCAATTAATTGATTCAAATGATCTATCCGTCAATTAATTAGTTTAGTGTTTGAAATGACCAATCAATCAGTTAATTGATTGAAATGATCAATCTGTCAATCAATCAGTTAATTGATTGAGATAATTCAGAGAAGCACCATTCTCTGTATTGCGTAGTATTCCAATTTATCCTCATTTCATTGTGTTATACTTTAGTGAATTTTATTTTAGATTTTTAATTTATTAGAATTTTTAGGTAAATATTTCATATTTTTCTTACTGTATTTTTCTTCGTTTAATGTTTCGTTTAAGAGACAGGAACTGATTAGAGTTAAGTCAGATCATTAATTTAACGTCAGTGCCTGTCTTGAAAGCACACCAGTGGCGGGATAAACACTGAAGCCAGCACCCACTGATCCAAAATATACCACCTACATTTAACTGGCTGGAGGTAGTGACGACATCGGTAAGATATTCGACCGTGGATCAGTGTGTGCGGGGTTCAAATCCTGGGCTCGTCCGTCACTGACATCGCTTTCGAGTGAGGAAACTGACGATAGCATTATCTTTACCAGCTATACTAACTAACTTTTTAGCCGCTCATACCACTAGCATTCCCCGTGTTGTGCTCGGGTGTGGTTGTACCACTGCAGAATTGGGCAACCGCAAACAATCTGCTGCATGTACGTAAGAGGCGACTAAAGGCAGGAGCTGAGGATAGCAAGAGGGGACCCACCTCACCATGAAATATTTTCCCCCAGGATTAAATGGTAATTAATCCACCTAACTGAGGAAGGCAACGGGAAACCATCTCAGAAGCCTTTTTTCCCAAGCTAGAGGCTACATAAGGTATGGATAAGACATAGACTTTGTGAAGGGATTAACTTGTTGATCTAAGGATTGTGAATATGCACCTTGAACCTGCCACTTGGCAGTGCACTGAAGACCACTAGCATCTCTGCTCGAGGCATCCCAGAGTGTGTTGATTCGAATGAAATGCAGAGCCCATATATCACTGAGTTACGAAATATATTAATTAAATTAAAGAATTTTTAGAGTTTTATCGACCTCTTGTTTTCTTGTATAAGTGGACTGCCGCCAGAATCTCAATATGCTTATTCTCTCTCTCTCTCTCTCTCTCTCTCTTAGTGCACTGCCTACTGGCAGGTCCATGGTGTATAACGCCTCCACTCTTCTCTGACTTCCGCCTTCCTCTTCATTTCATGCTTTTTGTATCCCGGATTTTTTACTTAAAAAATAGAGACCTCAAAGCAATCTGTAATACACGATTGCTTCTTAGTCTTTTATTGTATATCGACAGTACGGAATAAAGAAGAAGGTAAAAGAAGTACCGGAAGTAGATCCGGGTTTAGAAGGACGTCTGGGACGGAAGAAGAAAACTCCCGAGGAACTTGCTGCCGAGGCTAACGCTGAGAATAACGAATCCGGTTAATTATATCTCTCTAGCTAGCTATCCATCTGTCAGCTTGTACGTATGTCTGTGTTTCATTCTCGTTCTATCTGTCTCTTTTTATCTCTCGCTAGCTCTCTCTCTTCTCTCTCTCTCTCTCTCTCTCTCTCTCTCTCTCTTTCTCTCTCTTACTCGTTCTCTCTTCTTCTTTCTCTCTGTATATCTATGTCGCAATCTCATTTTCACACTTACTCTTTCACTTGCAGTTTGTCATTTTTTCGTGACCTTTCCATCTATTTCTCATTCTCATTTCTTTTATTCCCATTTTTCTCTATTTCTTTGGTACATTCGTGATTATGGGATATAGCATAATGTTTAGAGTGTTCGCCTCTGAAAAAGGCCTTGGTTCAAAGCTCAGGTCAGGCATCAACTGAAGAACACGCTCCTAGTGCCGCAGGAAGGTTAATCATGTATCGAAGATTTCTGTTATTTGGCGCCATCTACAGCAAAGATGAATAATCATCGAAATAATTCGTTGCAGACCGTGCGTCTGTCAAATGCCTAAATAAATGGAAATTAAAATTCTCTCTCTCATTCTCTCTGTCCCTCTCTCATTCTCTCTCTCTCTCTCTCTCTCTCTCTTCCTCCAACTCTCTCTCTCTCTCTCTCGCTCTCTCTCTTTCTCTCTCTCTTTCTCGCTCGCTCACTTTCCGTTTCTGAAACTCTTTGTGACTGTTTCATTTTTTTTCTCTCTCTCTCTCATTCTCTCTCTCTGTCCCTCTCACATTCTCTCTCGCTCTCTCTCTCTCTCTCTCTTTCTCTCTCTCTTTCTCGCTCGCTCACTTTCCGTTTCTGAAACTCTTTGTCACTGTCTCTTTTTTTTCTCTCTCTCTCTTTCTCTCTCTCTCTCTCTCTCTCTCTCCCTCCCTCTCATTAGCCTCTAAGACGACACACTATTTAGACCCATCAGTAGTTTCTCTGTGGTGTAGTTATCACAAGCGACAGCTCTGCACAGAACCTGTTGATCACACTAACATAGCTAGACGTCAGGCTGTCTACTTTCTTCTCGTCTCTAATTAATTATTAAACTCTTTTCTGTCCTGGGAGCTGCTAATTGACAGGAGGACAGTGCTCATGCAGTATAACAGTACACTAAAAAAAGTAAACACGCATTATAGTGAAATGATCAACTATGTTGATATCTATCACTTTTTAATACCACATGTTTAAACCGTCAGGCAATATATTCCATTTTGTGTATAACCAAATAAGTAATAAATAAAAATAATAATAAATTAATAAAATATAAATAATATAGTACACTGTACTGCAATAGTACAATGTACAACTACAGTACAATGTACTGCAACAGTACTATGTGTCTCTACATGTATGTTATCTCTATGTCACTGGCTGGATCCAGTGGCGATGTCGGTAAGATATTCGATCAGTATGAGCGGGATTCAAATCCTGGACTCGCCCGTCACTGACATCGCTTTCGAGTGAGGAAACTGACTTTAACATTAGCTTTACCAGCTTTATTAAAATATTGTATTTTGTGCCTGTAGGCTCGCCATTTCCGAAGAGCCTAGATGACCTAACAACGAAGGCTAAAGAGCTGCAAGGCACTGTAATGACCTCTGTATCAGGCGTGACTGAGAAATGCTCTGTACAGTAGCGTCATCTGTCGAATTAAAATCTATTACACTTATCTCTCTTTTATTTTATTCTTCCAACTGTTCCATTTGTTATGTGTTGTTGTTTATATACATGAATGTGTGCATATATATATATATATATATATATATATATATATATATATATATATATATATACAAAGAGATAAGGAGAGAGAGAGAGAGAGAGAGAGAGAGAGACAGAGATAGTTATTGATAAGAGAAAGGGAGGGAGAGAGAGAAAAATTAAAATTAAAATAACATGTCAAGCCCATTGATCTATTTTGAGCTGTCGACATTATAAGGTAAATGTTAGCAATTCGTTAATTTTTTATTTAATATTAATTTTCTCTTCTTATAATTAATGGATTTTCGTGGAATCATGTTTTATATTGAGCATTGGTTTCTTTGTAGTCATATTTGGAATTGGGACTAAATAAAAATGTCGATGAATTCACATAACTAGATTAAGGAACTCTTTTAGTCTTTTAGTAAGTTTATCTCTCACTGTATCAATTTATCTGTCACTCAATCAATTTATCTTTCACTCCACCAATCTATCTTTCACTCTATCAATTTCCCTTTCACTAAACAATTAATCTTTTACTCAATCAATTTATCTGTCACTCAATCAATTTATCTTTCACTCCAATCTATCTTTCAATCAATCAATTTATCTTTCATTCCATCAATCTATCTTTCAATCAATCAATTTATCTTTCACTCCATCAATCTATCTTTCAATCAATTTATCTTTTACTCAATCAATTTAATGCCCTTGTTGTGTTATAGCATGTAGTATCTTATGTACGTGTTATGAATACTTATTTTATATGAAACTTCTAACCTACTTAATCATCAAAAGTTGGTAAGTTTGAACGTTTGTTTCAGTATTACAAGCTGATTGCGCTGTGAGAGAGGGCCGTGGTGTAAATGGGTGAAACTAACCTGATATTTACCGGTGTAATTTAGTTGCTCAATGCAATGGAAACAATACAAAAGGATCCAAGGCTTTAACAACTCGAGGAATTCAATTAACGACTCCTTGTTAAAACAACAGATAGCTAGATTGATAAACTATGGGATTCCTCGGATGTGTCCCTGTCAGTGTATCAGTAAGTACGGGGATCGAATCTGGAGACAGTGTCGAAGTCGGTAAGATACTCGACAGCGGATCATTATGTGCGGGTTCAAATCCTGGTCTTGCCCGTCACTGACATAGCATTCGAGTGAGGAAACTGACGGTAACCTAAGCTTTACCAGCTCTTATCTTTTGGTGGCCTGATTTTTTCTAGGTAGAAAAATGACGTAAAACTTGGCTTTGCTCACATTGCTTGCATGATGCCTTATTGTTCATGCCTCAGATAGAATTTAATAGCAAGACAAAGGTGTTTTAATGCTTTCAATTCGCTTAAATATTTAATATTTGTAAACTAATTATAACTAATTATATATATATATATATATATATATATATATATATATATAAATTATATATATATATATAATATTATAGGCTTATATATATATATATATATATATATATATATATATATATATATATCTATGTATGTATATATATATATATATATATATATATATATATATACATATATATATATATATATATCAAAGCAGATTAGAAAGGCTTGGTTTGATTATGTGTTTAATGTGTTTATACATTGGATATATTTGATGTGTTTAATGTGTATCATGTCAACTGTTACCTGATGGCTTATTTGCGCGATTTTATTTTTGTAAATATGGAACAATTTCAAATTCTTTCAAGTAATTCTACTCGCTGATTGAATTTCGATAATATTATATGTATATATGTAGCAGCGTTTTGCTATTTACTTTTAAACTTGATAAATGCCACATTCCAAATAACTCTCGTCGCAGTTTGTGTTTACACGCACTATGTAACATTCCCTGACCATTATTTGATCACCGGACTGGCTTTCGTTTAGGACCTTACTTCTCCTCAGAACATTTCTTTTGCAGATTGGTCTGAGTGAATTGGTCTGTAGTGATGTGTGCTGTGGGGACGTCCCTGAATCATCATTGGAATAAGAAACAGACGTTTAATCATTATTATTATTATTATTTATTATTATTAAACTGCGATATTTATGTAACTGGATCACAGCGTATATTATGCAACCAAGTCATTTGCGCTAATTATGTAACTAGGTCAGTGTGCTGTTATATATTTACTTGTTTTATTGTTATTTATTCAGCCTTCGTGTGTTAGAGTAGATTTTATTGCTGTGTTTTCTTCCAGATTTTTCGATATCCGTAATGTACTGAAAATAATATGTGAAGTTTTGCAGAAATGGGAGAGAGAGAGAGAGAGAGAGAGAGAGAGAGAGAGAGAGAGAGAGAGAGAGAGTAAAGAATTAGCAGAGTTTTAAGCTGAGTTTTCTCATCTCTTCAGCACGTACATTAGGCGCCCGTAGAGATCAACTACGGTCACGACAGTAATGAGCAATGTATCTATAACGTCATTTCTCAACATAGTATTGTTTGTTTTGTTTAATTGTCTTAAAAACAATTTCATTTCTACTTGTTTAATTTCAATCTTGTTATCTACATGTCGCGACATTTATTAAGCTTATAAGAAAGCGAAGACCAGATTCTGCAATCATCTTCGGCTTTCGTCATCGTTCTACTCGCTGCGCCAATTGTAGCATAATAGTACAATACAAATACTAATATATGATACTAATACCAGGCTACTTGACCTTCACTGTCCATTCAGCGCTAATGTGGCGTTTAGCATAGAGCGGAGCTTTATAAGTATACTTACTGATTAAGTATTGATAGAGAGTCCTTTGAATCAAATCGTATCTAGGGTCGGGACAGCATTAAATCAAAGAAATTATTAAGTATCAGTATGTGGTACTTATTACTTGGTTCTTTAAACTCAGTACACAGTGATGAGTATGGGTAGCGAGTACTGAGTATAGGGCAGTGCTGGAAAATTACTTAAATTTATGAAACTAAAAAGTAGAAATATTAGAAGTAAAAGTAACTTTTTTTCTCAACCAAAAAGTCAAAGTAAAAGTAGTTATATTTAGGAAACAAAAGTAAAAGTGTTCATTTTACGGCATCAATAAGTAAAACTATTTTTTCAAATTATGAAGTACAATTATTTCTAAAATATGACAACGCATACATGTAGATCCATATTGTGTAGTTATTATATACATGTATACCAGCTGGAGCCACTATATTATATTATAGTGGCTCCAGCTGGTGAATGAATAAAGTTATACGTGCAGATATAAGTGGCTCCAGCTGGCGAACGAATAAAGTTACACATATGGATATACATGTATGTGGCTACAGCTCGTGAATGAAGTTATACAGAAGTGTAAGTGGTTCCAGCTAGTGGAAGATGAACGCATCAAATGTTTCTGGATTATGACTATATTGTTGTGTATTGTTCAGTTACCTGGTGACTCTACAGGTCTACATGTCTTGTTTTTTATCGCATGATCATCTTTTCCTTCTGTATGAACAGTTTCATGGGTGGTTAAAAGCTTTTCTCTTTGACCTCTCCTATGCACCCATTGCACAGGAACTGAGACCAACACTTAAACCTCCATTTCACTAGTACCCCTCTTTGGACTCATTTCCCGGATTTTGGTTTGCACCGTTTTTGGACCTCACATTCTGCTCATCTGATTGGATTTTGGTAGCACTTTAATTACGTTGTTGCTGTCTGAATTATTAAGTCCAGCATGCAGCTGGTCTGGATTTCAATTCTCAGCCGGCCCAGTCAATAAAATAGTAAAATCTGAGATGTACATCGTTGCTGTAACGCATAATAGAGAAAGTCAAGCCATGACGTCTCTACACTTAAGTACATTACAAACCGTGGCGTAGGAGACGCGGGGGCAGGGTGGGCGACTGCCCCCGCTGCCCTCAGAATGTAGGGGCAAGCGGGGGCAAAATTTGGGCAAAAAAGGGGCAAAAGTGCCCTTTTTGTATTGATGAATTTCCTTTCACCCCCACCCCATACAGTATTTCTTTCAATTGCGTGTCTAGTCATCAGGGCAAGGTGTTTTTAACCTGCAATAAAGAGAAGTTGTAAATAACGTTACACTGATTCTACAGTTAGTGTTAGTAGACTGGACACAATTCTCCATCTTAACATTACTGTTAACTTCAAAGAAGTATTAAAAGGGACTAGAGTTTTATTACTATATCTATGGATTATAGGTTGAGCCTCAGGAGGATTCGAGTGACATGTATTGTCTAAAATAATAATCCAGAAAAGCTAAAATAACATCACCGTATGTGCAAAGATGATGGCACAATTTTATTTGTAACTTGTTAGTAACAATATCAATATACTCACAGTATGCAGGTACGCTTGTGTGTTTGTTCAAGTATATTTAATTTTATTAATATAAAGTATGTGATGTAAATACACCATAGGCCGCGTAATGTGTTTTTCGTTGGTAGGCCTATATAAAATAAAGAAGTATTTAAACTGCATTTGCATATGGCCAAAGTTAAGTCATGACTCATGACATCCTGTTTCAGCAAAATCGTAATTTACATCCACACACTGCTCCTATACTATATAGAAAGCATTCTTTCATTTCCCTCTTTTGCCTATGACTCTACGTGTTAACAAGTAACATGAGAGTGTACCCCTCTCACCTCAGGGTCCTCACCCAGTTCAACTGCCATTCTAAAGAACATCTTTTTCAGCATCACCTGATGGATAGAGGCAGATGATAAGATGCCAGTAGGGCTAAGTGCATAAGACAGGCTCTGAGAGTCACTGCAGCTGCAGGTGATCATCATTATGCCTACTGTTCCATGAGTCACTTTAAGGTTCATATCCACGTTCAGTCAATATTAATGTGCAAAACCCGAGTGAAAAGAATTACATTTCTTAACGCATGTTGCAGGATTACCATACTGTAGTCGCGTTTGATCCATGCTATGAGTAGTTAAACAGTAAAATATAAAATTTCTAACGTAGGCCTACTATTCGTATACAGGTATTGATATTGTAGATAGATATTAATAGAAATATAAAATAGACTAATTTTAAGCTTTATAGATTATCTCAGTATATAGTTCAACAGATTATGGTTTACATTTTTCTGTATTAATTGAATATTGCGTCCCTCATACACACTGCGTTTATCTTGTCTAAGATCTAACCTGGGCCGATAGCATTGTACTGTATGGTTGCAATTAAATCATTGCTTTGGAAATAAAAGTTACATTTAATTGCTATTAATAATTCCAAATTGTAGCGACATTAATTTAAGGTGATATTAAAACACAGAGAATAAAATCTTTAAAAAATTTTCCTTAGAAATGGTTTAGCCCCCCCCCCTTCCCACAAGCTCCTAGCCTCATATTTGTTCAAAAAGGTCATAACATTTTAACATCTGCGCATAGAGAAAATGGTCCTTCAAAACACTTTTTTGCAGCCAAAGAAAATGGTGAATTGAAGTGACGGCGGGATTAGCGCACTTGGTTTAGTTTCGCGCCAATTATCGAAGTTAAGCTGCATCGACTTCGGTTAGTCCTTTGTGGGTGACCACTTTGGAAGACCGAGTGTTTGTAAAAGCTTGGGAAGGAAAAATTACAGAGTGATGGAAGGTTATTCTTAAATCCGCGTCGGCTGCAATTGATGCGCCATCAAAAGGCAACCATTACTAATAACCATGGAGAGGAAGGAGGAAATGGGTCTTAAACAAGAATCTGTGCTTCCTGACCCAGTGTACCGTTAGGTGAATTGACGCCACTGCTACTACACGAGCTCTAGTCTTAGTATTACATTATTACTGCAATAGATTGGAAAAGCCCTCGATCAAGAATACCACGAACTAGTCATTGTCATATTCACTGAGATTTGCAAAGACTGCAATGATTTGGGTTACCTGTTTAGTATATCCCTGGGCACAAGGCCTACTTTGATTAAAAAACTTTGTATGATAAAATTCTGTAATTGATATGCATCAGTAACTTAATTATGCACGCATTTTGCCTTCTATTTGCAGTATCTATTGTAGGTGCTAGTCGCTCCGGTTAAATTCAAGCTTGTACAGTTATAGCCTTACCGTATTATAAATGTAGGCTGAAAATTTTGTTTAAATGTGTTCAGCTCATAGTTTGTTTTTCACCGATATAGCCAACCCATAGAAACACCTCGTAGATTCATTATTTCCGTCCTTCGAAGGTCAACTAAAAGGATAGTGGACATTTATTAAAATAGAATGAATGCTGTATAGGCCTACAGGACTAGTTTTGATTTTGACCATATATGTATTTAAAAAAATATGTTCTGTACTGGCTATAAATGTTATTTAAATGGCATTTATAATGGTTTAAGTTTCTAGAAATAAAGACGCATACCTAATAATTTATTGTGTAGAATTGAAAATAAAGCAAAATAAAACTATTGCATGATATCACTTTTGAAAACCCCGTCTAAAACCTTGCCTTTTAAAAATATGTAAGTGCCCTTTTAATTCTGCATGTGCCTTTTTTCAAAACTCGCCCCCCATGCCCAAATGTGCTTCCTACGCCAATGATTACAAACAACAAGTCAAACTGACCAAAGATGAGTCCACAACAAGCAATTTAAATCAAAACCATTGATAACCTAATATTAAGTTAGAAAAGAGTCTTAACGCTTTCTGAGCGATTTAGATTTTATAATTGTTCAGAATTAGAATAGAGTGAGCGAATGACGAGAGGAGTCTTATGAGGATTAAGTTGCAAATGACTGAATGTGTCATAGAAACTGTGCAAATTATTCCATAACTTAGGAGCTCCTACATGAAGTATCTTACCGCAAGAAATCTTAGCAAATCAGCTGTAACCATAATTTCACGCGTGGGTGTGGAGTGTAATAAAATCAAAGAATGACACAAATCTCTCTCTGATTATTCTCTCTCGCTCTCTCTCTCTCTCTCTCTCTCTCTCTATCTCTGTCTATATATAGTGTTCTGCCAAGTGACAGGTCCAAGGTATATATTTACACTCAGAGTCTGCTTTCATGCTCCATAAGGAACCCTATATAGTTAATACCTTCACAACAGGTTATGCGTTAACTATGCCTTCTGTAGCCTATAGTTTGGGAAAAATATGGCTTCTGTAATGGTTTCCCGTTGTCTTCCTCAGTTTATACTTTGTAACCTCTTACGATGGATGCAGTCAACGGTTGGTCGTCTCTTCGGTGTCCCGGACACAACACAAGCATTTAGCTTAGTAATAAGCTCCGCTTAGCTTCATTTAGAAATGAGCTCATAAACTTACTTAACGCAATTCTCGCAGACGCCGCAGCTTGTAAACTTTTGTTCTAGTTAACACCCTTTTCTCTGACTCATCAGAAATATATCAGGCGTGTTTATGACAGCGGTGCGCTTGTGTTACAATGCTATTAACATCAGACATGAGTCATTTGCTATGGTTTAACTTTAAATACTTTACTTAATTGCGAGACAGTTGATGTTGAAGGTGAGGCGGATGCATGTAGGCCTATGAAACAACAACAATACGATTAGAGTGCTACTGTTGTCCATGACAACATTGAGCACTGTGATACCAAATCAAAGCCGATGAGCATAGTGAGGGGTCCATAGACGGTACGAGCCAAAATCCGGGTGGTCAGTCCAAGGAAGGGTACTAGCGGAATGGAGGTTTACGTGTTGGTCTCAGTTCGTGACGTTTGTTGAATATGAAAAGTCGAAGAGAAAAGATTTCAATCGCCTATGAAACTGTTAAGTTTCATAGACGAATAATGCATACAGTTCATATGTGTTCATACATAACTGTATGTATGAAAAAAGCATACAGTTTTATGCATGTAGGACTACACAATAGGCCTATTCAGAAGGTCTATACTGTAGGTCTACACAGTAGGCCTATACATTAGGCCTATGCATATAAGCCTGTCATATATTTTGCATAACATTCAAATAAAATTTGTTTTAAGCCAAATGGGATTGATGGAGGTCCCAAAATGAACCGCAAACATGTAAATCGATATTTGCAAATTAATTAAATTTTTGCATTCTTAAAATTATATGATATTTATCTCCATCTCTCAGTGTTCGGGCTAATGGCAGGTCCAAGGCACGTATCTTCTAAATATCCACATCCTTATTAAATTATCTAATTTGTCTAGTCTCAGTCTTCCTCCTATCTCTCCTCCCAGGTCAAGGTTATTCTATTATTTTACACAACATGAAGTTAAAATTAAAACGACTTATAATTGCTATGGTTAAGGTCGGAGTATGTCTTATAGTTAGTTGCGTTAGGGGTTATCTTTAGGATTGAGTTAGAGTTTCGTTAGTGGTTATATTTATGATTGGGTAAGGGTTACATTAGTGGTTATATTTAGGATTGTGATAGGATTACGTTAGTGGTTATATTTAGAGAGAGAGAGAGAGAGAGAGAGAGAGAGAGAGAGAGAGAGAGAGAGTTTAAGTTTATTTCAAAATCACACGTCACTACAATATTGCACACTCGTTATAAAAAGTCCAAAGTAATATGCAGCATGAATTCATATCAGAATAAATATTTCAGTCAAAAACATAACCAGCACATAATTAATAATTTGTCTATTCTATCAGTAGTAGTAGTTCTATGTATTTGATCAGAAATAGAGGCTACCAAAACAGCGACTAGCGCCATCTAGTTCGTTACCTCAAAAGTGCAAATGAAAACTTCCAAATTAAATTTTAAAACTAGTGCAAGTCAACGGAAAAATAACATAAAACATAAACTTGTGGGATAAAGCGAAAGAAAGGAAATTAGCTATGTCATACTCACAACGTGTTCCTTAATTTTCCTTAAATAAATATTGGTGGAACTGATTGCCTGTATGTTTTCAGGGAGCATATTCCACAAATGGGAACATATGTAACTGGTAGTTCTTTTTCCATAGTTATTATTTGTATAAGGTTTGTACAAACTCAACGGTTTCTTCATATTATAATGGGAAGGAGAATTGACGAAACTAATCTTGTCTATGAACATTTTTGATATTTTTTCCGGGCTATAAATACATAGATGAGCAAGTTTTAATAGCTTAAGATTGCATAGTTGGCGTAGAGGAAGTGAATTTACTATTTCATATAGTTCAGATGTTTTAGTTGTTAATTTTGGTTTGCTTTGTGAATAATCATATAGCATGTTTTATCTAAATTTATGCAAACTTTGTTAGCACCGCACTATACTTTAAGTTTTATAAGACATATATTCGCATTTTTTCGAGCTCATTTACATTTTTACCGGCAATAAAAATATTAACATCGTCTGCAAATAACTTAGGCTTATAGTCCCATAGAGCATTTGCCATGTCATTAATGTAAATAAGAAATAATAGTGGACCTAAAATGGAAATAAGAAATAATAGTGGACCTTGTGGAACCCCACAATTGTTAAATTGCATCTCAGAGCTGGTGTTATTTACATATACATATTGAGGACGATTTTTTAAATAGTTCATTATCCATTTGTTCATTTGACCTCTTATTCCATAGTGATGCAGTTTATCGATTAGTATCGAATGGTTTACCGTGTCAAATGCCTTCTGAAAATCGATGAATAGCCCTAGCACAAGGTTTCCAGAATCTAGGTTTTCATAACAGAAATCTATCGAGTTCAGAACCGCAAGCATAGTGGAATGATTATGTCTAAATCCAAATTGATTTTCATAGAATACATTATACTTATAGAAAAAATTATTTAGTCGTCTAAAGACTAGTTTTTCAAGAATTTTATTAAATACACTTAAGAGAGAAATTGGTCGATAATTGGATGGATCGGTTATTTTTCCCATTTTAAACACTGGAATTACTTTTGCAATTTTAAATAGTTCGGGTACCACACCACTAGATAATGATAAGTTATAGATGTAAAGTAGAGGCTCAATTAATATATATCTAACTTCCATTATCAGTATAGCACTGAAACCATCATGACCATTGGCTTTTTTATCATCTAATTTCTCTATGCCTTCGAGAAGTTCATCGTAAGTTATTTCTTCTACGAATATTCATGTTTTTAGAGAATTTTTTAGAAACTCTTTATGATGTGTGGTTGAGCTTTTAATTTTACTTGCTGTCTTTTCACCTACAGTACAGAAATGATTGTTTAGCGCATTTGCAATGGCCGAGTTATTTTTGATAAGAGAACCTTCATAAAAAGTTTATTAATTGAGGATTTGTTTGTTTCGTTTATGTTAATGCTTAATAACGAATTTATATTTTTCGAAATACTTTTTATATTTACTGATTTCTGGTCAAGCATATTACTATAGTAATTTATTTTAGCTTGCCTAATTGCTTCTTTATATTTTTTCCTTAATTTTTTTAATTTATTCAAGTCAAGCTCAGTACGATTTTGAATATTTAGGATTGGGTTATGGTTATAGTAGGGTTATGGCTTGGGCTAATTCAGTATTGATCTCTATTATGCCAACCCTCACTCAATCATCGCTCAATACTAATGAAACTTTAACACTGCCATGTAAATATAAAATTTGTAACACATTTTCAACCTCAACATCCCGTAGAATTTTCAATTCAGCTTAACATTAACTTAACTGCTAAATTTGAGGTCGGAGTATGTCTTATAGTTAGTTGCGTTAGTGGTTATGTTTATGATTGAGTTAGGATTACGTTAGTGGTTATATTTAGGATTGGGTTAGGGTTACGTATTTTCGTTAGGGTTACGTAAAAGCTGAATTTTTAATTCAGTTTTTCCACCACCCTCCCTCACAGATGGAATATCAAGCTGGAGTACTCGGTTGCAATGTACCCAACATCAAAGGAATGGCTGCGTGACACAGAGATATGATATATATCTATGAACGTAGACTGGTGGCCTACACAATGGTTACGTAAAACCATCGACCTCGTTCAGGCATTTCCTATAATAATCTCCGTGCGAAACCAGTTAACTATTTATTGTGTTCCGCTTCAAACAAAGAAAGTCTGAAATAGCTGTAACAACATAGCTCTATGTAAATCTATTTATTTAGTTATTTAAAAATTTCGATTTTGCAGAGTTACATTACACAATGTAATGTAAATAATTAGATAGCACATAATTGCAAAATCAGGGTTAACCCAAGGCACTAGGCATTTATAGGGACCCACATCTAGTCACATATACGTATATTACTGGAGTAGCTCCAACAATATTGCTTCATGTAACTCTATCAACACTGCAGATGTTGCAACATAGCTATATGCAACTCGATTAATAGAGTATATGTAGCAACATAGAGGAAGGCAACGGGAAACCACCTCAGAAGCCATACTTTTTCCAAACTAGAGGCTATATATGATATGAATAAGACAAACATTTTGTGAAGGAAATAACTTCATGATCTAAGGAGTACTCTTATGGAGCGAGAAAGTAGACTTTGAGTAGTATTATGTGCCTTGGGCCTGCCTCTTGGCAGTGCACTGAAGAAGAAGAAGAAGAAGAACGCAACATAGGCAACTCAATCACTACAGTTGCTGTTGCTTGTAGCAAGATTGCTTCATACAACTCTATCAATGCATTAGCTGTATCAACATAGCTGTATGTAAATCCATCATTACAGTATCTGTAGTAATATAGAAGCGGAGTGACCCAGCAATTGAGTGAGTGAGTGAGTGAGTGAGTGAGTGAGTGAGTGAGTGAGTGAGTGAGTGAGTGAGTGAGTGAGTGCGTGAGTGAGTGAGAGAGTGAGTGAGTGAGTGAGTGAGTGAGTGAGTGAGGAGTGAGTGAGTGAGTGAGTGGTGAGTGAGTGAGTGAGTGAGTGAGTGAGTGAGTGAGTGAGTGAGTGAGTGAGTGAGTGAGTGATGTGAGTGAGTGAGTGAGAGTGAGTGAGTGAGTGAGTGAGTGAGTGAGTGATCGTGAGTGAGTGGTGAGTAGAGTGAGTGGAGTGAGGTGAGTGAGTGAGTGGAGTGAATGAGTGAGTGAGTGAGTGAGTGAGTGAGTGAGTGAGTGAGTGAGTGAGTGAGTGAGTGAGTGAGTGAGTGAGTGAGTGAGTGAGTGAGTGAGTGAGTGAGTGAGTGGAGTGAGTGAGTGAGTGTGGTGAGTGAGTGAGTGAGTGAGTGAGTGAGTGAGTGAGTGAGTGAGTGAGTGAGTGAGTGAGTGAGTGAGTGAGTGAGTGAGTGAGTGAGTGAGTGAGTGAGTGAGTGAGTGAGTGAGTGAGTGAGTGAGTGAGTGAATGAGTGAGTGAATGAGCGAGCGAGCGATAGAGTGAGCGAGCGAACCAGAGATTTAGTGAGTGAGCTAGCATGCAAGTGAGTGAGTAAGGGAAGGAAAAACCAGCTAAGCATACAATGTTTTTGATTAGCTAAAAGTGCGTTTAGAGTTTTATCACCTCTTGCTAATTCGAATAGTAAAAGATTTATAGAGTTAGAAGTTCTCTTCACTCGTCAGCACAACGTTTACACAGAGCACCTGTTCGCAATATTACACAAGCATTCGAGAACTCCCATCCCGCTATCCAGGAAGTCCATCCAGTGATCCGGAGATACTGGAACATCTGGTGGTCAGCCCACTGGGACTTGACCGGACGTCCGAGGACTACGGAGTCGATTGATTGCGGTCTGGTGAGCCAACTCAGCCTCAACTCTTCACGAGTGGAACATTCTGGACGTCCTTGGCTGATTTTCATTATCTGATCTGGTGTAATTCACCAGGATCTAATTTGTTTCACCATAATATATAGTTTATTTCACTTGGGTTTGGTTTATTTCACAATACAACTAATTTCACCAGGGTTCGGTTTATTTCACCAGTTTATTTCTTGAGAGTTTGATTTATTTCACCTGGATCTTGTTTATTTCACCAGGATCTTGCTTATTTCACCAGGATATTGTTTATTTCACCAGGATCTTGACTATTTCACCAGGATCTTGTTTATTTCACCAGGATCTTGTTTATAATCTGACTTTATTAAATGTATTTAAGTTTATTTACTGATTTGATTTGCAATAAAATGAGTTTACATGATTATTATGTTTAAAGTAGCTATTGGGTGCATCTACTTTGTGGCTACTTCTTGGTTGAAATTGTTTTCTGGTGCAACGAGATTTCAACACGTAAGACTCGTAGCATGTCAATGATGAATTACGCTGTACCACTGTCTGGAGCCAGTGGCGATGTCAAAATAAATCCAATTTGAAATAAATCCCAACATTTTGACATAGGCTATGAAGTTAAAAAACATAAACTCTTACAATTATTCAGTACAATTATAGTCAATAAAGTTATATTCAAATTTTTATCTCTCTCTCTTTCTCTGTCTCTCCTGGATGGATGAATGAATGAATGGTGGATGGATGGATGAATGGTGGATGGATGGATGAATGGTGGATGGATGGATGAATGGTGGATGGATGAATGGTGGATGGATGGATGGATTTTGAGTACGAATAATATAAAATGGATGTTAATACTCTACGGATTATTTACAATATGATATTTTATTTAAATTCTCGGGCGAAATCTTTTGAAAATGATTATATTAACTCAGTGATAACATATTAGTACAACAAAAACACTTTTTGTTGAGTTTTCGGATGAGGTGGCGACTGAATGAGCGCTGGAATGAAGCACTGAACAAGATTGGTTAAGGAGACAAATCCAGTGACTCATCTAAAAGTCGTGTCGAGATGCTAATTACAAGGAACCAAGCTAAAAGTGCGGCACTATTAAATGATTAGCTAAATATCCAGCACTTTCTATCACTGAGTCATTCGACAACGGTAATTCTATCTTACACACGTTTGGTCATATGTTTCTAATTACTTTTCTAAACAAATAACAACAATTATGACTAATCCAATGACAGTAGTAATTATACTCATGTAACTAAACCCGCCTGGTGTTTGTTCCCCCACTCTACCACTCCTTGGTGTGTGGTTTTCTCTTCTCTATTCAGTGCACTGCCAAGTGGCAGGTTCAAGGTACATATTTATACTCAAGTCTGCTTTCTCGCTCCATAAGAGCACATCTTAGATCGACAAGTTAATCCCTTCACAAAGTCCATGCCTTTTCCATACCTTATGTAGCCTATAGCTTGGGAAAAGTATGGCTTCTGAGGTGGTTTTCCGCTGTCTGCCTCAGTTAGATGGATTAATTACCGTTTAATTCTGGGGGAATATATTTCATGGTGAGGTGGGTCCTCTCTAGCCATCCTTATCTCCTGCCTTAGTCGCCTCTTACGTCCATGCAGCAGACAGTTTGTGGTTGCCCTATTCTGCAGTGGTCCAACCACACCCGCGCACAACACGGGGGAAACCATGTGTGCGGTTTTAACGCTAATTAAATGAAAGCGACAAGGTCAAATCGTGATGAAGATTTTAACCTCTCGTTATAGTTTTAAAAATTGAGACTGATAAATAAGAGAATGAAACACTGGAAACACCCTCAGCTTTTAACACTTGTTATACAAGCTAACTGTGACAGGCAGAAAAGTAATTATAAATGCTGTTATATTTTCAAAATGTGAAATAGTGTATTATTTTGTATTTGTAAAATACTTGTGAAATGTACTTTATTTTAGTAAAAGTTTGTATTTTCCATTTACATTCAATAGACTACACGTTTTAGAAGTATTTTAGATAATTCAAAGTATTACTCAAAATTCCTTTCAAAGCACTTTTTAAAGTGTTCTTGTTAGAAATGTGGGTTTTCTTAAAACAGTAAAAGTGATCTTTAAAAAAATTATAATTGTTAGTTAATAGTTGCCTTTGGATTTAGCCCTTCTTACATGTGCAGTATTTCACGTGACAATTTGACAAATGTAACTTCCTGCAGTTATAATAAGTATTTAGAACTACAAAGTGTAATTTTAGTAAAGTAAATTGAACACAAATCCAAAAAGTGCAAGTATAAAGTATTAAAGTAAAATCCAAGTAAAAATCGAGCTCCATCATTAAGGTCAGTTACCTCCATTCCTTAAGTTAAGTACGAGTGAAACTACTACAACCCTAGAGTTTGATTTTAAATGCTTTTTATTGGTAAAACTTACATTAATTACAGTTCGACCAAGTTTATCAGTCAAACAATACTAGTTTAGCGTATTGTAAAATGTGTATTTCTTCGTCAAGCCAAGCAAAACTAGTTGAAAGTATTGTAGTATTGGCATTTGTACATGAAACCTTCATCATCAAGCCATCAAGCTCTCAATCAATCAGCGTCGGTGGAGAGCGACGTAGGCTAAGCGAGCCAGAGGTCACCAGCAGGGGTCACGAGCTGAGGTCACGAGTAGGGGTCACGAGCAAGGGTCACGAGCAGGGGTCACGAGCAGGGATCACGAGCAGAGGTCACGAGCAGGGGTCACGAGCAGGGGTCACGAGCAGGCTGGTGATTTAACGGCTATTTCGCTTGACGTGAGGTCAGCAGCACAAGTCTGGTTCCAGTTAAACTCTCTCAGTGCAGTTATGATGAATGGACGAGGAATGAGGAGAATTTCTACTCGGACAAATCATTTACTAGCGGCTACGCTAAGTGGAGTGGGGGGAGAGAGATGGTCGAGACGCCGCAACAGATGTGCCAGGTCTTCATCCAGGTATCCATCGCTAATGAAACGTTAGGTAATATATCTAAACTATCCCACGAATTATGAAATATAATGTATTATAAGTATGGAAGATATTACTAAATAATCGAATCTTTTGTAGAGGATATGTTTGCGATGTATTAAATTCAAAGTTGTGTGTATTGCTTGATTACTAGAATATATATATATATATATATATATATATATATATATATACATATATACATATATATACATGTACATAATATTATTAATTATATATATTATATATATATATATAATAAATTATATATTATATAATTACAGGCTATATAAACATGTATATATATATATACATATATATACATGTATATATATATACACATGTATATTGTATATATATATATATATATATATATATATATATATATATATAGATATTTATATTATATATATTCTATATATTATATATATCGATATATATAAATATATATATATATATATATATATATATATATATATATATATATATATATATATATGTATGTATAATTATTCTAGTTGGTCTAAAAATAGTATGCACTTAGTTCAAATAAAATGTATAAAATCTTTCTTATTATTTTATTCTCTATTACAAAAGAAACTTTTCTTCAAACCACGAGTTTTAATTGGGGTATTTATTTACTTCTAATTTTTCTTAGGCAACCCCAAACAGATTTTTAATAAGAACATTCGCACTGGACCTTTTTGTCTTTTTATTATTGAGTAATTGAATAAATAAGCTTTATTAAATTATATTTATTAAACAATTATATCTAATTTAATTAGGATTAACTTCATAGAGTATGACAGAGCGGGAGAGAGAGAGACAGTGAGAGAGAGAGAGAGAGAAAGAGAGAGAGAGAAAGGGAATGACAGAGACAAAGAGAGAAAAAGAGGGATTAAGAGTGAGGGATAGAATGACCAGAAAATAATTCAAAGTCATTTGTTTAAATAAAATCAAAGTTACAGCCTGGCAGTGGTGGTAATTTACATGCATATTGAATAAGGATACTGGACGGGCGTCCAAGCCCAAACTAATCCTGGGTTACAAGATTAGACCAACGAGGCAATTTCATTGTTACCAGTTATTCACTGCCAGGCAGCTAGCCTCTAGCTAGCCCCTAGCTAGCTCCTAGCTATCCCCCAGCTAGCCCCTAGCTAGCCCTAGCTAGCCCCTACCTGGCCCCTAGCTAGCCCCTAGCTAGCTTCTAGCTATCCCCTAGCTAGCCCCTAGCTATCCCCTAGCTTGCCCCTAGCTAGCCCCTAGCCTAGGTTAGCTCCTTCGCCGGGCTGCAGGTGCGGCTGTAGCTATAAGAGTATAAACACATCTCTGCGTGCACTAGACAATACCATGCGTAGAGTTCATACAGTTGTGTAGTGATGTACAGGATAATTAGTGTTTGATTTGAGATTAGATAAACCTAAAACGTATGTGATCGGTAAGAGTCTGCGACGATCGGTGAGGTGTAGATGTGTTTAGTTTAGTGTGTACTATCGCAATTTTCTCGTGTTGCTGTAGAAGAAACACACATTTTGTAACGTATGAAAGTTACAAACATTAATGTTTGATGTTTAATAGAGTATATCCTGCTTGGCTGGAGCCAGTGGCGGAGTCGGTAATATACTCGACTGCGGATCAGTAGGTGCAGGTTCAAATCCTGAGCTCTCCCGTCACTGACATCGCTTTCGAGTGAGGAAACTGACTTTAACCTTAGCTTTTTAGCTTTAAGGCATTTCTATACTTTACAACAGTTACGGTAAAATGTGCGATATACAATAAAATGCATACAGTAAAAGTCACTACAGTATCAAATAACTACCATACGTAACGTAGCTTAAATACTGCAATCTGAGAGATTTATCAGTGGGCAGAATTTACATGGAATGATCTAGCAAAATGATGTGTCATAAAACTCTATTTAAAGCTATATGTTTAAAAAAAGATTAATATGCCGGCATATTTACTAGACTAACAGACCTGCGTGAAGGCCGCGAAAAACCACCCCGACGCCATAATATTATTCTCTCCAAGTTAGATATTTTGGAGGCTACATCAAGCTTAAGAAACTAAGTGTCAGAATTAGTCGATGGATTGTAAATTATAATGATTAATGGGAGAGGGAGAGAGAGAGAGAGAGAGAGAGAGAGAGAGATAGAATAAGATTAAAGCTGCAAAACCAATGTTAACGTCACTTTCATCCTTCGAAAGTAGTATCAGCGACGGGAGAGCCCAGGATTTGAACCCACACATACTGATCCGCTGTCTGATATCTTACCGACATCGCCACTGGTAGTAGTCATATTATTTATTTCTATTTTAGATTGATACTTCGTAACGAAGAGATAACATTAGTGCAACATAGAAAACAATCATTTCAATGCACATTTTAACTAGAAGGGATTTTATGCAGGAATTCCTTGACTTTATAAATACGAGTAGGCTTAACTTTCGGCGAATGCTGTCAAATTATATAAAGCCGTCAAGCCAACCAACACTGACAAGACAATAGATCAATTTGTGACCATTAGTGCTCGAATAGTATATAATACTACTCTACTAGTACTAGAATATTCTTCGAATAGTACTCAAATAGTACTCGAATAGTTCTTTAATAGTACTAGAATACTACTGGAATGTACTCGAATAGTACTAGAATAGTACTAGAATAGTATTAGAGTAGTACTAGAATACTACTGGAATAGTACTCAATTATGACCCTAAAAGTATTGCTAGACTGGTACTCGAATAGTAAAAAGAAAATGTTAACGTCAGTTTCCTCACTTGAAAGCGATGTCAGTGACGGGCGAGCCCAGGATTTGAACCCACACCTACTGATCCGCGGTCGAGTGTCTAACCGACTTCGCCACTGGCTCCAGCCAATACTCAAATAATGCACGAATACTAAGCCTACACGTATCGTTTATTCCGGCAAATACTGTTGAAGTTAGAGAATAGAGCCAATGAGAGCTTGCGTAGCATGTGGAAGGCACGGGTAAACCGTCTCAGAAGTTTTAAGCTAAAATCTGCGGTTGAGACCTGATTTACTTATATCATTTGTGATCGGATAAATGTGTTACTTCTCAAATGGTAATTAGTATGCGAGATAGGACATTGTAGAGATATACTGTATTTCTTGAACCTGTCATTTACAGGACAGGAGAATAGAAGAGGATTTATTAATAATAATAACAATAAAAATAATAATATTAAAGGTTTAACGTCCGTTTCCTCATCTAGGGATGATGTCAGGGAAGTCCCCAACAGCACACATCACTACAGATCAATTCAACCAGACCAATCTGCAAAATAAATACGCTGAGGAGAAGTAAGGTCCTAAACGAAAGCCAGTCCGGTGATCAAAAAATGGTCAAGGTAGATTGATTATGTCTATGGTGGGAAAAGGTAAGTTTTAAGCTTGCTAGAGAATGTTGAAAGAGAAAAGCAAGAGCGAAGATTAGCAGGTACAGAGTTCCAGATTGTGGGTGCTGCGTAAGAAAAAGAATGTCTTCCCAATGACGTGAGAATATTTGGAATTGAGAGAAGATTGGCATCGGTGGAACGAAGTGCACGTGGAGGACGAGAGGGAAGAAGAATTTTAGATAAGTAAGAAGGCTTTCCAAATTGCAGAGTTTTGAAAGTTAATAGAGCTATTTTAATAGGAGAAATGCTAGCTACATAAAACTTGCGCTAGCGCATCAATGTTCTGCTAGAGACGTCCCTGACATAATCCTCGAGTCAAGAACAAAGCGTTAAATCTTCACTGTATTGTACAGTATTTTATTGTATTGCATTGCATTGCGTTTAAATGTGTTCCAGTAATCGTATTGTAATGTACTCTGTGTCTTCACTGACGACCAATTTTTCTAGCGATATCCATTTTGTGTATTTGCTGAAAATAAACATATTATCTATTTTATTCCATTCTATTCTGCAATATTGTGTTGAATTAATGTAATGTATTTTAGTTTCATGTATTTTGGTGTATTGTAAATTGCATTGTATTTTATTGTACTGTACTGTATTCTACTGCATTGTATTGTATTGTATTGTTTTCGTATTGTATTGTATTGTACTGCATTGTATTGTATTGTATTGTATTTTAGTGTAATGTAGTGTAGTACTGTACTGTATAGTATTGTAACTCTATTTATTGTACTGTACTGTATAGTATTGTAACTCTACAGTTTTAACTACTGTGCTATGGCTCACGATGATTCGTCTGACATTCTGAAAACGTTAGCAAAAGTTCTTTCTGTAGCGTCAAGTTCTCTAGTTTAGCGTAGAATTCTCTAATTCTTAGCCATTATACATGTAGTGTTTAAATTATGTAAATTAATCAATACCGGCTGGAGCCAGTGGCGATGTCGGCAAGATATTCGACCGCGAATCAGTATGTACGGGTTCAAATACTGGGCTCACCCGTCACTGACATCACTTTCGAGTGAGATAATTACATTAACATTGGCTTTACCCAGTGGCGGATCCAGGGGGGCCCAGGCCCCCCTCCCACTTAGCCCCGGCGACAACAATTTTTAAACAATAATTTCATTGTTTATATGGCAATTTCTATGTGTCAGTATGTTTGTAAGGGTAGTGGTTAGGGTGGGGGGTATGAGAGGTAGGCCTAACTCAGTTCCACTAGACAAATATTTTTTAAATATGGGACTAGGGGCCCATATTTTGTATACTAGGATGGGGGAATGTAAAAATGAACGTAAAAATCGCCCATCCATTTTGTAAATGGATGGGGGACTGAAAAATGTTGATAGTTTCACTAGCTCTCAATTTTTGCTTTAACCACTGCATAACAGGAAAAAAGGGTGTTGGTAAAAGAAGTGAACTCTGTCCCGGAGCAGTGGTGCAAACACTATTGGCTGGGAGGGGCTTAAGCCTCCCCTACCGCCAAAATTTGGGCACTTTTGTTATTCGTCCAGATTCTCTGAAGTTCTTCAGAGGTGAAAAATTAACCTTTTTTATTAAAAAATTACTTTTTTCCAAAACAAATGTAGGATTTTAGGCATTTTAGATTTACTCTCACTTTAGCATGGTATGAGTGGTGGGGGTGGGGGGAGGGGGTAAAATACACCTACTCAACGAGCCGAGGGCAGAAGCGAAAACATATTGAGTCCCCCCCAGAGCATTTTTTCTGGTTGCTTCACATGTCCCGAAGAAGGCGGGGCGTATGCAAAATGTGTACATACTCAACAAAAAATTCGGGCCCCCCCTTAAAAAATTTTTTGATCCGCCCCTGGTTTTACCTTTTATTATTAGGAATAAATTTTCAAGTCTCTCCAGTTCCCCATTTCCTGAATATCTGAACTTTTATACTGGTGGTTTGAACTCTAGGAAGATACTGAGAGAGAGAGAGAGAGAGAGAGAGAGAGATAAAGAGAGAGAAGGATAGAGCGAGAGAGACTGAGCGAGAAAGAGAAGGATAGATCGAGAGAGAGAGAGAGAGAGACTGAGAGAGAGAAGGATAGAGAGAGAAAGACTGAGAGAGAGAGAGAGGGAGAGACTGAGAAAGAGAGATAGAGAGAGAGAGAGAGAGCGGATGTAGTGTAAGACAGGAGCCGGTGGAAGGATGATAGTCTATAAACAAATGATGGCTGCACGCTGATAATACTACTACATGATCTTCACATCCTAAGATACTACACAGCTCTGCTCATGTGCTCACACACAGTATGGAAGTAGCTACTGCTAGTTATCATAGTGTCGTATATATTTACATGTATATGCATATATTTTAATTTGTGATTCTCCTTAAGTGAAGAGGTTGTAAGTGAAGAAGTGGTAAGTAATAGTGAAGAGATTGTAAGTGAAGGTGTTGTAAGTGAAGAGGTTGTAAGTGAAGAGGCTGTAAGTGAAGAGGCTGTAAGTGAAGAAGTTGTAAGTGAAAGGCTGTAAGTGAAGAGGCTGTAAGTGAAGAAGTTGTAAGTGAAGTGGATGCAAGTGAAGAGGTTGTAAGTGAAAAAGTTGTAAGTGAAGAAGTTGTAAGTGAAGAGATTGTAAGTGAAGAGGTTGTAAGTGAAGGTGTTGCAAGTGAAGAGATTGTAAGTGAAGATGTTGTAAGTGAAGAGGTTGTAAATTAAGAGGTTCTAAGTGAAGATATGGTACGTGAAAAGACTGTAAGTGAAGGTGTTGAAGTGAAGAAGTTGTAAATGAAGAGGTTGTAAGCGAAGATGTTATAAGTGAAGAGATGGTAAGTGAAGAGATGGTAAGTGAAGAGACTGTAAGTGAAGAGGTTGTAAGTGAAGAGGTTGTAAATGAAGAGGTTGTAAATGAAGAGGTTCTAAGTGAAGAGTTATAAGTGAAGAGATGGTATGTGAAGAGACTGTAAGTGAAGACGTTGTAAGTGAAGAATTTGTAAATGAAGAGGTTATAAGTGAAGAGGTTATAAGTGAAGAGGTTGTAAGTGAAGAGGTTGTAAATGAAGAGACTGTAAATGAAGAGGTTATAAGTGAAGAGATGATACGTGAAGAGATGGTAAGTGAAGAGACTGTAAGTGAAGAGGTTGCAAATAATGAGGTTGTAAGTGAAGAGGTTGTAAGCGAAGAGGTGGTAAGTGAAGAGACTGTAAGTGAAGAGGTTGTAAATGAAGAGGTTGTAAATGAAGAGGAAGAGGTTGTAAATGAATAGGTTCTAAGTGAAGAGTTATAAGTGAAGAGATGGTACGTGAAGAGACTGTAAATGAAGAGGTTGTAAGTGAAGAGGTTATAAGTGAAGGTAAGTGAAGAGATGGTAAGTGAAGAGACTGTAAATGAAGAGGTTGTGCAAGTTTTCGTTTTGTTATTCTGTACTAAGTTACAACGCACAGCACTTTCTGAGATTTTAGCTAACAATGTCGTTTGCTGTTATGTTTTATAGAAATATTTAGCACCGAAATATTGGTGTTTAAATCTAGTTAATTAGGCAATATGTAGGTAGGCTGAATTACTGTAGAAACTCATTTTAGGACTAAACAGTTATATTGTCTACTGCCGCAGTGGTTTCACCAATGATCAGCCATTGATCTCTCTTAGGAATATTTGCTCCTAGAGGTAAGACTATTAACTTACTAATAAAGCAAAACTATTAGGTTTTGTCAATCCATTTTTCAATTGTTTGACATAAATTGATTGATTGATTGACTTAAAATCAGTCAGCGATTTCATCTGCCAATCAATCAGACATTCCATAAATCACAAGAAATTAATTACTTGCATTAGAAATCAGAGATACATGTATATCTAATTGCTATGTAACTCTCGCCTGACTTTGCATCGGAAGGATCTATAGCACATGGTTCTTATATCTCCTCCTTTCTTTGTTTACTGCGGTGGTCAGCTCGATAGGGTACTTCAGTGCCCTTTCGTATGGCCACAGTGAGCAACTTTTATTTTAAATTTGACGCTGCATATGTCGATCACACTTTGAACTGTTTAGTTGTCTACTTTCACAATTGTTTGTCGATGTTTCAATACTTTTAAATAAACATATGTACTACTACTTGCTTATCAGTATCAGTTCTCTGATCAGTATCAGTTCTATGATCAGTATCAGTTCTCTGATCAATATCAGTTCTATGATCAGTATCTGTTCTATGATCAGTATCAGTTCTAGAATCAGTATCAGTTCTAGGATCAGTATCAGTACCTAAGAATCAATATCAGTTATAGAATCAGTATCAGTTCTAGTATCAGTATCAGTTCTAGAATCAGTATCAGTTCTAGTTCTACTCCTACTCTATTGAGACATTCTATATAAATACCTTAAAAAACACATTGTCGAGTCCTGTCCTCTAATAGGACTTAACGACTAGACGGGATCAATTATTCCACGGTTATACTATAATATAGACGGAAACAGGGTTCCATATATATATATATGGGTTCCTGACAAAGTTCATCGGCTCATAGCTTTTATTCTTTTCTAATCACATACTAACGCTAATTTTGCTTTATTAGCATCGCTCTTATTTTTCTTCTCGTATAGCTTAGTGTAAATTCAGTGTAGCCTGTTACAAATACGTGCAGTCATCAACGAGTATACTCTCCAGTTTATACTTGACTTAAACATCAATTAAAACATATCATTTTATGATTTTACTCCCAGACTTAACTGCACTTCTCTCAGTGACGTAACCGCACATAACGATGACGTCACGGCTCAGGCTGTTCTGCCTGATCACGTGTCTATCTCTCAGCGCCTCTGAGACATTCTTCAACTCTCACTACTACCCACAGCGAGGTCAGCAGGGGCAGGGGGACCCCGGCGTCTCCCACTCCGACCCCGTCCTGCTCGACTCTCCTGCCTTCCTCGACCCCGAGGCCGTACCCCACGGGGCCGCCTCCCTCGCCTTCGTGTTCGACATCACCGGGTCGATGTACGACGACCTGGTCCAGGTGATCGAGGGGGCGGCGAGGATCCTAGCGACGACCCTCGCCCGCAGGGACAAGCCGCTCTATAACTACGTGCTGGTGCCCTTCCATGACCCCGGTGAGTAGGGCTCGTTTTTTTCTTTAGTGAAAAAATCATAGTTATCATGTCACCATAATTAGCGTGTAATTATGATGACGTTCGTGTATGCGTGTATATCGTCGTGCTATATATCATCATGAATGTACAAACTTCTTTACTACTTTTTACTTGCGCCCTTTCATGACCCCGGTATGTAGGGCTCGTTTGCTTCTATAGTAAGTGCTGATATAGAGTCATAATCTAAGTGCTGATATAGAGTCATAATCTAAGTGCTGATATAGAGTCATAATCTAAGTGCTGATATAGAGTCATAATCTAAGTGCTGATATAGAGTCATAATCTAAGTGCTGATATAGAGTCATAATCTAAGTGCTGATATAGAGTCATAATCTAAGTGCTGATATAGAGTCATAATCTAAGTGCTGATATAGAGGCATAATCTAAGTGCTGATATAGAGTCATAATCTAGTGAATTATTCGTCTTAAGATTGGCAAAAATACGTTTTAGGTATTTTTGTTCACGTGGCATCGATTCCCGGCCGCTCTGAACTGTGTCTCAGACATTCACAGGTCAATGGAATAAACTTGATAACGGGTTTAAACATGTGGTATTAAAACTGATAGCTATCAGTATAGTTGATCAATTAACTTTATTGTTTATTATTTTATTATTAATTTAATTACGCGGGAGATTGTGTGATAAATACAGATGAGAGTTTATGTTTATTTCAGAATCACACGTCACTACAATGTTACATACAAGTTATAAAAGTCCAAAATAATTTACAGCATGAATTCATATCAGAATAAATATTTCAGTCAAAATCACAACCAACACATAATTAATAATTTGTCTATTCTATCAGTAGTAGTAGATCTATATGTTTTGATCAGAAATAGAGGCTACCAAAGCATCGACTAGCGCCATCTAGTTGGTTACCTCAAAAATACAATTGCAAACTTAAAAATTAATTTTAAAACTAGTGCAAGTCAACAGAAAAATAACATAAAAACATAAACTAGTGGGATACAGCGAAAGAAAGGAAATTAGGTATTTCATGTTCTCAATGTGTTCCTTAATTTTCCTTATTAATATTCTCAAGTGAGTGGAGTAGGTATTTCCATAAATCTCAATGCAATACTGAATATGACTATGAATAAAAGAGTTGTAATTTTTTTGAGGCAGTGTTTTGGTAAGAAATCACGAACATTATATAAAATACTGATAAATCCTTTTAGTCTACTACATACCATATCAACATGAAGTTTCCAAGTAAGGTTTTCATCGAGTATTACACCTAAATATTTAACTTTAGATGTTCTAGAGATCAGGAAATTATCTAAAAAGACTTCAAGCTTTTGCGGAACTAACGGGTAGATAAATTCAGAGAATAGTACAGAGAGTCACAAGTGAGTAGATAAAACAAATTCTATACCCATAATCCTATCGAAAATCAGTATAAATGTAAAATATTAATTTTATACATCAGTAAAATCCGCGCGTAGTTCTGGCGCTGCGTCAGAGCTAGACGTTAAGACGCAGTTAAAATTAATTGCAGTTTAAGCATTGTTCTAATAGGAAAGCATTTATATTTTCACTCCACTCTATGTACGAGTCTGCTACAAAATGTTATATGGACCTTCAATTAATAATAGAGAATAAGCTTAAGATCTGCCTCTTTCCACCGTTGATTTAATGTATCTACCCTGACCATTTTTGATCTCCGGACTGGCTTTCGTTTAGGACCTTACTTCTCCTGAGCACAATTCTTTCGCAGATTGGTCTGGGTGAATTTATCTGTAGTGATGTGTGCTGTGTGGACGTCCCTGATATCATCCTTGGATGAGGAAACGGATGCTAAACCTCTATTAATATTATTATAATTACTATGAACATTATCTATTGCCTATGTAATATAAACTCAACTGTGCAAAATTGTTAATAATCTTGCTGTTGGGTGCGGAACATTTCTATTGTCGCTGTTGGAGATGGTATTGTCTGGGTTTTCAGGTCAGAATTCACGAGAAATGCTAATCTATAGTAGCAGCATTTGATTTTAAGACGCAGCAACGCCAGTTCTTATTAATGACTGCAAGCCAAATTATACAAATTCCAGTAGCGCGTACATACCACGTATAAGCACCGTGTTACTAAATTATCGCAATGTTAGGTACAGTTTTGGTGACTTGCTTAGATGGTTGATCAACGGAGTTCTCATTAGTGAGCGAGGTAGCAGATTAAGGATTCCTATCTAGGCGTCTCTGATGTGTGCATTGTTAGCTTGAGTTTTGTTCTGTGTAGCTATGATTAATGGATTTCTAAATTGATGACATTTTAACCACAGCTGTCTTTTTATCACTCTGTCTCTGTTTCTTTCTCTGTCGCTTTCTGTTTCTGTCTCTCGCTCTCTCTCTCTCTCTCTCTCTCTCTCTCTCTCTCTCTCTCTCTCTCTCTCTATGAGCTAACCTTGGTTAAAACTTTTAGGTGCCGTGATTATAATGATGGAGACGTCTGATATTTTTTTCAAACCAGTGGTCTATATCTCCCAATCTCTCTCTCCCTCTCTCTCTCTCTCCCTCTCTCAATCTTCCTACCGCTCTCTGTCTCTCTCTTTCACTATTTCCCTTTCTCTCTCCTCTCTCTCTCTCTCTCTCCTCTCTCAATCTCTGTTACAATCATCTACTCCCGTGATTTTGTCTTGGACCTCGTCTGACGATACTGTTTTAACTCTTAGGCAGACGCTGTAATATGCCGCAATACAGGCACTTCTTTAGACTGATTTATTGCACCTCGTGACTGCAGCAGTACCTGTTGGTTCCAGTCCCAATCCCATGAACGTCTCGACCACACCCGCTATGTATGGGCGGCAGATGAGAGACGAGATAACGACTCTATGTCTCTTAACACTGAGCGCTCACACGTTAAACTTCAGAGATTAGTTCAAGTGACCGGACAGACAGTCTCAGTCCAGTGTCCAGTGGGTGGAGTCGCTCCATATTCGCTTTATATATATATATATATATATATATATATATATATATATATATATATATATATATACTGAATATATATATATATATATATATACATATATACATGTATATATATATATATATATATATATATATATATATATATATATAGAGAGAGAGAGAGAGAGAGAGAGAGAGAGAGAGAGAGATAGGGACAGAGAGAGGAGTAGAGAGAGAGAAAGATATGCCAATGTATACATGTGAAAGAGATGCCATATATACACTTTATACAGTTATATGTATACATTCAAAAGAGATTTTCGCAACGAGGAAAGAACACCTAATTAAGAGTGTCAAGAAAAGCACAATAATTATGTGAAATCATTGATGTGGTCGACACTTCTGTGTGGATGTGAAACATGGACGTTGAGGAATGAGAATATCAGGAAGCTGGAGGCATTGGAAATGTGGATATGAAGAGAGAAGTAAAAGACTATTTAATTCACAAGATTACGGAAGAAGAAACTCTTGAGTCAGTACAGATGGACAGTTATTAAGTAGATAAGAATTAGAAAGAAAAGCTGGACATATCATAAGGGGTGGGGGGTTGCTAGATAGGATTTTTTTCGCCTAATACTTATTGTATTTCATTTCCTTTAATTTTCTTATTAGTTTTGTGTAATAACTGATATTTATCAGTAAGCTCTATTTCTATCTTTCTCTCTTTCTCTCTCTCTCTCTCTCTCTCTCTCTCTCTCTCTCTCTCTCTTTCCTCTTTCACTGATCAGCGCTACCGGGAATTGATCTCAGGACCTCAGGAACAGCCACTTAAAACTTCAGGCCGTAATTTAACTCGCTTACGCTCTGAGATCTTACAAGCTGAACCACTGAGGCATGCGTATATGTGTAAATTCTCCCTTTTCTCCCCCTTAAGGCTAAGGGCAAGTTAAATCTAAGTTTCCAGCTTCAGTGGCATATCAGAGCTGAGGAGAGCACTGGATTTGAACTCTGTACATACTGAATCGCTGCAGAACAACTTGCCAACAAGCCACTGACTCAGCCCTACACTACACTTACACTTTGTCTTTCATCAGATTCTTATTGCCACTTCACCTCTCACAGACTTCACGGGACCGGTGCGGAGATCAGGTTCTACCGTCGAGAACTGACCGGTACTCGAATCGCTGGCCTCACATACATACAAGAGCACACACATGTACACATACACACATGCATACACACATACACATACGTACAATCGCACATACACGCATATATACAAGTACGCACGCAATACATACACACATACATACATACACCCGCACATACAAGCATACATACACACATACGTACACACACACATATACACGCGCACACACACGCTTACATGCACAGATACATACATACAAATACTTACACTCGCACTTACACGCATACATACGCGCGCAAACATACATACACGCACATGCACACACACACATATACTTAAACACCCTCTGTTACTAAGAATTGTTTCTTGTTTTTCTTTATATTTGTGTTCTTATGTGGTGTCAGTGCATTTGGTGTCAAGTTAATGCCGAAATAAATATCTCTCTCTCGCTCTCTCTCTCTCTCTCTCTCTCACACACACACACACGCAAGCGTGCGCGCACACACAACTACACATCTAAACATATGAATATTCGCACACATATGCACACATACAGTATATATACACGTTAATACACAACATATTCAAATCCACGAACAGGCATACATAATCGCACTTACGCAAACACAGATATACACACGCACAAATACACAACTACACATCTAAACACATTTTCGTAAGAAACTCATTTACTCATGTACATGTACACACATAAATACACAAACATACGCAAAGCCACACACACAACACTGGACTGTTGATAATTGGTAACATCTTGAGATGTGTGAGATCAGCAGCAGGTATAAAGGTCATGGTCATCTTCAGCTGTTATATATATATATACTCAAAGATCTTCTCTATCGACATGCTACCGCGGTTATTTTGGAAGATTTGGGTCCATCCAGCAGTATTGCCTGACAGTATCGTCCCACAAGAAAACGAACGTGAAATTTATGGTTGAATAATTATTTTAATGATTGATTTGTGTAGATGTTAAGCAACTGAATAAATGAATGATTGATTGACACTTACCTGACACACACGCACACTTACCTGACACACACGCACACTTACCTGACAAACTCACGCGCAATTGCGCGTCAGTACTTATCTGTATGTCAGGTAAGTACTAACATACAGAAGTATGTACTACTGACATACAGAAGTACACCACCTGACACACACACACACACACGCAAGTGCCTCTCACTCAGTTGAAGTCCAGATAAAACAACAAACACGCTGAACGCTTATTGACTTCATATGACTATAACCACTTCCATATTTCACCTCTCTCTCTATCTCTCTCTCACTCCCCTTTCTCTCTCACCCTCTCTCCCTCTATCCTCTCTCTTTCCTATATCCTATCCTTATCTCACTCTCACTCTCTCTCTCTCTATTTTTCTATTTCTCTCTATCTATCCCTGCTCTCTCTTTTTCTCTCTCTCTCACTCTATCTCCCTCATTCTCTCTTACTCTAACTCTCTCGCTCTCTCTCTCTCGCTCTCTCTCTCTCTCTCTCTCTCTCTGTCTGTAGTGTATATAGCTCTTTGGCTGAACCGGTGGTTCGTTGGCACGTTATTAACAGTGTATTAGTAGGTGCTGGGTTCAAATCCAGTGCTCTCCCCTTCTAGGACATGCTATCGAGCAGGAAACGGACGTTAAACGTGGTTTATTTTTTATTTTAGCTTTATCACTCCTTAACTCTCAGTTCTTTATCAATTTCTCTTTCAGGTTAAAGTCAATTAATTACTTGTCTATTTAATTGTCGAATTACAGACTTGTCTAATTAATTAATCAATTAGAATGTCTTAATAACGTAGAAGTAACGTCATGAAATTTTAAATAACTGATCCTGAGGTAAAATGAACCCTCGTGGGTTCGAATCCCGGCCGCGCTGATCTGAGAGTAAAATCTCGGACATTCACTGGACTGGCTACACGAAAAATGGAATAAGTTGCCTAACGGTTTAAACATGTGGTATTAAAAAGTGTTAGATATCAACATAGTTGATCGTTTCACTCTAATGCGTGTTTACTTTTTAATTGTCTGTTTCATTAAAAATGGCTATTTAAGTGTCTGATTAATTGTCTAATAAATATTCCGTCTAAATAATTAATTATGTAATTAATTAATTACATGGTCGAGCAGCATGCATATAATATATAAAATGTTATGGGGCAAAGCTCAAGAGTCGTGTCTTATACCTTCGCCAAACCTTAATTACAATATAAGTAACAAATAACCCGTGTAAAAATTCTGCGAAGACAGTTTTCCAGGTAAAAAAATTATGCGAAAAGTATGTCATCCGAACTTAATTTGCTTCGCTTTCTCAGAGGTTGTTTGGTCGTCTCTTTAGACGAGAACAGTAGATGTGTGATCTGTTTTTCTAAGACGAGTGAGCAATCGATATACGTAACTTGCTAAGTTGAGGCTGGTAGAACTGCTTGATATTAACTTGGACTATCTCTAGCTTTGTCGTTTTGTCTCAAACGTGGATCATAGTTTGAATAACATAAATAACTTGTCTATGTTAAATGTGTGAAAGATAATCCTATTGTTATGAGACTGTGCGCTTGATATAATTCTTTAACTAGTTCTTTAAATAGTTATTTAATTAGTTCTTTAACTAGTTATTTAACTAGTTCTTTAACTAGTTATTTAACTAGTTCTTCAACTAGTTCTTTAGCTAGTTCTTTAACTAGTTCTTTAAATAGTTCTTTAACTAATTCCTTAGCTAGTTATTTAACTAGTTCTTTAGCTAGTTCTTTAACTAGTTGTAGTTTTGAAGTAGGCCATTAATGAGCTATGAACTAATTCCTTTAATAGTTCTTTAACCAGATATTTAAACTATTCCCTAATTTGTTGTTTAAATAGTTCTTTAACCAGATATTTAAACTATTCCTAAGTTGTTTTTAAAATAGTTCTTTAACCAGGTATTTAAATTATTCTCTAAGTTGTTCTTGAACTAGTTCTTTAAGCAGTTATTCAAGTATTCTTTAAATAGGTCTTCATTTTTAAATTGCTTTTTCATTCCGTAAAACTAACCCAGTTAAGAATTCTACTCACAGTAAATCGTCCTATCTCGCCCTATTTTGGTAGCATTAGCCGGTATAACATTGTTTGAGCGTGTTCGCTGGACGTAATGAAGTCAGTTATCGGAGACGGCTGGTGATGCGGGCGCCTAGAACAAGATTAAAGTCGAGACATTGGCGGCGTGCCCATCAAATCCGAGGAATTTGACACAATGAAAGAATGCTGATAAAATGCATAAGTAATCGATTTCAGGTTCTAAGCAAAATGTCTGCCCTCGTTTCTTGATAGAACAGTTTTAACTTTCAGTAAATTTCCCCGTCCTTTTTCTGCAACCTGTTCAGTTGTTCGTAATTCTCATTGCCTACTGGCAGGTCCACGGTACATAACACCTCCACTCTTCTCTGATTGTAATTATTAATTTTGTTTGTAATTATAAGCGTGATTATTGTGATTAAGTAGAGAATGCCTTGTAACTGGTTTATGTACCTTGGACCTGCCACATAGCAGAGCACTATAAAGAGTTGTTCAGAGCGAAGTAGTGACAGGTTCAAGGTTCACATTCAGATTCATTTTCACGCTCTCTATAAATTTGCAAACGGGCTCTATTTTTCACTTTAGCAAGGATGACTTCTCTTTCGTCTTTTTCATGTGGATGGAGTGTGGCAGAGGCAGACCGAGATTAGGAATGTTACATTATTTAAAGCTCCGCTCATATGTGGAAATGAATAGGAAGGAGGAAGACAGAGAAGAGTGGAGGCGTTATATACCATGGACCTGCCAGTAGGCAGTGCACTAAGAAAGAGGTGTGTGGAGCGTGAAATGGTTTCACTAGAACGGGTGTAGTGTACTGTTTATGTAGGATGACAGTGCACTCAAAGTCTAAGTGCACCTCTAAGTTCAACTTTTATTGCGCATCCTGACATGCACTGTAAAGTGTCTGCCTATTAAGTAATGTTATCTGATAGACGAATACATGCACACATGCACATACACATACACCTTCACATACCTTTACACATACGTACATACACAAATTTGTATACACACGTAAATACACATGCACATATACACGCACATACACATACATGCACACACATATGCATACATACGCATGCACACATACATACACAATTACACATACATACTCGCACATACGACATATACACGCACATACACACAGACACATAGACACATGCACATACACATACATACACATACAGGCATACATATACGCACAGATACACTTACATACGCACACCTACACATAAACACGCAAGCACACGCACATATTTAGTTTACTAATATGTAACGAAGGCCACAATTGTTTTGTTTTAGTGCATATGAGTCATATGATGCACTCGCTCTTTTTCAAAATGAAATTCTACTAAAATGATCTTATTCTGTATTATTTATTATTTTATTCTAAAAATAGTTTTATTCTGCTGGCAATATTCATGGTTGTCAATTTAAATATTTCGGCTTCGCATGTTCTGAGCTTTGTACATTAAAGCTCTGCTCTTGGGACCTAGGGCATTTTTCATTCAAAGCCATTATAACTCGGTCTTACTAACCGGGCTCGACGTAGCTTAGCTTCAATAAGTGACACGCAGCTTAACCAACAGCTCTAAATCCCGCCCCGTAATGCCACAATGAAGATGAGTCACGTGATCAGTTCTTCGAGGAATAATTGAGAGTCTGTCAGTTGTTTAGATCCTGGATTTGATGAGTCCAACTTTAACAGCTTTTGTCCTGGGCTGGTTATCTTGTATAGACAACACGCTTAGAAAATTAATGATATATATATATATATATATATATATATATATATGATATTTACTATCTGTCTTTAATCGCTCACTTCACATGAAAAAATCAATTCACTGGCCAGAGGCAATCAATCAATCAATCAACCAGGATGTCAGTCTATCTATTAATCAGTCATGCAGTCAATCTATCATTCTATCATCTACTATTTTCACTAATCGATTCAATCAATCAAACAGTCAAGCAATCAGTCAGTCAAGCAATCGATCATTTATTCATTCAGCCAATCCATCCATCAATCGATGTATAAGTCAGTCATTTGAGTAATCAATCAATGAGTCAGTAAGTTTAAAACGCCCGCTGTTTGATATGCCACAGTAGCGCTAAATTTCGGTAGAGACTTAATGAAGGCAGAGGCTTTGCTTAGTCGAGCATGGCTTGCATGATGCTGAATGCTTGCTAGAAGATTATTAATTAATTTAAAATGGATATACTATTACTGCAATGTAATGGAAAGATAAAAATTTTCACATTTTGGAGTTAAAACACTCCAAATTCTTTGGAGAATTTTGCATTTCGTTACGCACATTGGATTTCAAAGATACAAGATTCGATTCTGTTCTAGTCTCTACTTCTGGTGGAGTAACGGACGTTAAACAGAACTCTGGTCCTCGCAGTAACCCGAAATGCAAGGACATAAGTTTTGCACTGTATTCTGTAACCAGTACAAGCCATGTTTGATGATTTGTAAACAGCTGCTGCTGCAGACAGCTCTGGCTCATCCTAGTTACAATATTAGTGCTGCCAATAGCAGGATTTGTTTATATCTGCCTCGTCATAACATTTCAAACAGTTGTTAAAATGCCATTAGTCATCTGTGGGCATGTATTTAGGGCGTTCAACTGTGCAAGCTGGTATTTAGGGCGTTATCTTTCTTCAGGACTGATATTTTGGGGTGATATTTAACGTGTTTTAGGTTCTCTTAATCCTTAGGGATACTACTTTGAAGCATATCTTTTGGGTGATATTTAAGGTATATTCGGTTTTCTTAAGGGTTGAAATTTATTAGTGCATTATCTTTAGCGCTAATAGCCCTTACTATAGTCATCATTGGTTAATATTGATGTTTATAGTTCATGTCTGGGTCAGATATTTAGAGTGTCTTTATTACGGCTGCAATTTAGGGCGCCCTTGATAATACTGAACTGTCTTCTTGCAGCTAACCTTAATTTTGTTATGAAACATTTCCGAATTCGACTCATCACGACAAAAGCATCAAAAGAAAGCAGAGAAATGTAGGGGCATATGACTCTGCTGTGTGGACTACAAGAACAGCTGATAAATTATGTCATAATCGATTTGATTCAAGGATTCTCTCTTTTAGTGCACTGCTTACTGGCATGTTCATGCTTTATAATGCCTTCACACTTCTCTGTCTTCCGCTTTCCTCTTCATGTCCACATATGAGTGGGCCTTTAAATCATCTAACATACCTAATCTCGGCCTGCCACTGCCTCTTTTTCCTTCCATTCTACCTTCTATGACCTCTTTTAATAGACCTTCCCCCCTTAGAATGTGTCCTATCCAACTCTGAAATTATATCATAATCGACTTAATTCAAGGACTATTTTGTTTAAAATTAAATTATTTGTTGCTGTCTCCTTAGAGAAAGGGTATTTTTGTTGAGTTGTCTCAATATCTTTTCTTTTTGATCTTTTCTATCCACCTAATGTCCATGAACAGAGACTATAACGTAAATCTTCATTCCTCTAGTACCCTTCCTTGGACTGATAACCCGGATTTTGGCTTGCACCGTTTATTGACCACCCGCATTCTGCTCATCGGTTTAGATTTAGTTCCATAGTACTCTATATTGTCATGGACAACAGTAGCATTCTAATCGTGTTGTTGTTGTAGCTGGCTACCCTTAAGCTATCTGGTGTCAAATCTGGCGTAACAAAGACTCTATTAAACTAAAACTGAAAACTTACCTTTTCCCACCATATACATAATCAATCTACCTTGACCATTTTTTGATCACGGGACTGGCTTTCGTTTAGGGCCTTACTGCTTCTTAGCACATTTCTTTTGCAGATTGGTCTGGGTGAATTCATCAGTAGTGATGTGTGCTGTTGGAGACGTCATCCCTGGATGAAGAAACGGACGTTGAACCTTTATTATTATTATTGAAGAGAATAAGCCGTTGAACGCGGTCGTTTGCTGGCTACTGATGACAATTAACTCCAGATGAACTCTTGGTTTGGTTGTTTGATCTACACTGCAGCAGGTCTTAGAGTCACAGCGGGTGCAAGGTTGCAAGGGTGTGATGAGTCATCAGCATTTGATACGAAGTGTCTTAAGTGTCTGCCCAAGTCACGAGCTATGATTGACTCTGTTCTGCTGATGTGAACAGTTTAGCCATCGCTTAACTGTTCATAAATGTTGTAAACAGTGATTATCATGTGGTACGTTATTATTATTATTTCCCGTGTTGTGCTCGGGTGTGGTTGGACCACGGCAGAATATGGCAACCGCAAACAATCTGCTGCGTGTACGTAAGAGGTGACTAAGGCGGAAGCTGAAGATGGCAAGAGGGGACCCACCTCATCATGAAACATTTTCCCCAGAATTAAATGGTAATTAATCCGTCTAACTGAGGAAGGCAACGGGAAACCACCTCAGAAGTCATATTTTCCCCAAGCTGTTGGCTACATAAGGAATGGATAAGGCATAGACTTTGTGAAGGGATTAACTTGCTGATCTAAGGAGTGCTCTTATGGAGCGAGAAAATAGAAATTTGAGTATGAATATATACCTTGAACCTGCCACTTGGTAGTGCACTGAAGAAGACGAGAAGACATTATTAATCAGGATTTGGGGGCGAGATAGTACTGTGGGTAAATGTGGGTGGTGGTCACTAGTGGACTTGTTTTGTGGTTTGTTTGGGGTTGACGTGGAAGATTTGTAGAATGACTTCTTACATTCCCTATCACAATTTCTTTTACTTCTAATCTCTTTCTGCTGTGATATGGTATGATGTGATGTGATGTGATATGATGTGATGTGATGTGATATGATGTGATGTGATGTGATATGATGTGATATGATATGATACGATACGATATGATATGATATGATATGGTACGATACGATATGATATGATAATGATTATGATGTGATGTGATATGATATGATATGATTATGATGTGATATGATATGATATGGTCTGATATGATATGATATGATATGATATGATATGATATGATTATGATGTGATATGATATGACATGGTCTGATATGATATATGATATTTATGTTGTAAACAAACGGTATCAAATAGAAGTAGGAAATTGTATTTTCATTATAAAATGTGGACAAAAATTCACTGTCTCTGACGTTAGACTTGTGAAAGGTAAAAAAGGTAAACACGCATTGTAGTGAAATGATCAACTATGTCGATATCTATCACTTTTTAACACCACATGTTTAAACTGTTAGGCAATTTAATCCATTTTCCGTATATCCAGTCCAGTGAATGTCCGAGATTGGACAAAGGGAAACGAACTTAAACATCTAAAACTTAAATGTATAATTTTCTTTAAACGTTTTTGATGACATTATAAGCAAATATTTGGTAACTACTTAACTTGAACAACGAGGCATTCTTTCTATTCCTTCTCTTCAGCATCTGCCTCTTCAGCATCTCTATACCTGTAGAGTTCTTTCGAATCACCTTCAGTTATCGGGTTATCTGTTCTCAAGTTTCACGGATCAACCACTGGCTTGTCTTAATCACAGTAATTAACTTGATTTAAGAGCAGCTGTTGCTGACCTTCCTCACGCCTCTTTATTACCTCCTGTAGTTTATGTCCACCCCCTCATATGAGGCCGTCAAATAGGAATTCCACAAGTGAATTGTTCCATGTACACTGCGCTATTTGTGTTTATAAATCATTCAATAGTAATTTCAGCAGTGGTTAAAGTAAGGGGTATCGCAGCGGAATTAACTTAGTATAACTATGATATAACTAAGAACTAAGTATAACTCTCTCTCTCTCTCTCTCTCTCTCTCTCTACAGTGCACTGCCAAATGGCAGGTTCAAGGTACATATTCACACTCAAAGTCTGCTTTCTCGCTCCATAAGAGCACTCATTAAATCAACAATTTTATCCCTTCACAAAGTCTATGCCTTATCCATACCTTATGTAGCCTATAGCTTGGGAAAAGTATGGCTTCTGAGGTGGTTTCTCGTTGCTTTCCTCAGTTAGATGGATTAGTTACCATTTAACCCTGGGGGAAAATATAACTAGAATAGAACTAAGAACTAGGTATAACTAGGATAGAACTAAGAACTAGGTATAACTAGGATAGAACTAAGAACTAGGTATAACTAGGATAGAACTAAGAACTAGGTATAACTAGGATAGAACTAAGAACGAAGTGAGAGAGTGGTTATGAGGCTAGTCTTATATTAAATTACTCGCATATTTATTTTTGTACTTGTTGCAGCTCTCGTATTTAGTAGTTCTAGTTTAAGTAATCTCTCGGTACCGCTAATAGTCCTGTTGGATTCCCGTCCCTGACATCTCCATCGTCTGAAAAATCGGATCAATTTTCTCTCACTCTAAAGTCTTTATTTCATCCACCTATTTCTTCTCATTCTAAAATCTTTATTTCATCCACCTATTTTTTCTCATTCTAAAATCATTATTTCATCCATCTATTTTTCTCATTCTAAAATCTTTATTTCAGCCACCCATTTTTTCTCATTCTAAAGTCTTTATTTCATCCACCTATTTCTTCTCATTTTAAAGTCTTTATTTCATCCACCTATTTCTTCTCATTCTAAAATCTTTATTTCATCCACCTATTTCTTCTCATTTTAAAATCTTTATTTCATTCACCCGTGTTTTCTCATTCTAAAATCTTTATTTCATCCATCTATTTTTTCTCTTTTTTGTAAAATCTTTATTTCTTCCTCCTATTCTCATTCTAAAAGTTCTGTGGTTAACAGGTTAAGCGTGGTTAATGTTTTGAGCTTGGTTAACACGTTCAGCGTAGTTAACAGGTTAAGCGTGGTTAGCAGGTTAAGCGTTGTTAACATGTTAAGCTCTTTTCTAATCTAAGTTGGTCTTACGCTGTAAACTGTTTCATGCATACAGAAAATGACGTTAAATGATTGAATTGCCCTGAGCTTTCGAGTGATGGTTAGAGTTCTGACGACAATGCTTCTCTTTTATTGACAGCCGACTGGACACACTCGAGATACCGTCACTCCATAAAGCGTACGGTAGTTCAGTAATATAGTATCGATAATTCCATGTGAATAAAATACTTAGACTGTGGAGCGGCGTCGAATTGGAAATGCAGGGATTGTTCGAGTGACTTCAGTCATTTCAGTTAAATGATTTTATAAAATTTAAAACCTAATCCGCATAAAAAGGTGTGCTATGTAGATATAGTTTTCTAAAAGAAACATCAATAAAACAGAGGAACTGCGATATAGGATGATCCGTGTGAACAGATAAAACAACATTGTAGATAATGTTACCGTTGATAAACTCTTAGCTGCTGGTAACACATTGTAATCTGTTCACGTATGATTGTTGATAAATACTTGACGGGTGGATAGTGTTACATACTCTCAGCGCTTCCTCGCTTTAGATCTAACGAGATAACGTCCCGGCCTAAAGTTCATGCTGCGTTTGCGAAACTTTAGAATAGACCAACCGAACTCGACACGTGTTTAGCCGACGCTGTATGCCGATGCAATTTACTTCAAGTATCAAAAATTGTAAGATTTCAAATTCCTCATCTCCGAGATAACATTTTGAAACTGGATGGCTTAGTTTAGGATCAAACTGATTGGGAGTAGAATGATTGGCAGACGTTGGTGACATTGGTAATATTCTACATCTTCGTAAGCGTGATTCGCAATTCGATTCCATACTATTCGATTCGTAATTCGCATTTCTTAGGCAGTCACTGAGAATTACCTTGAAATGCAACTAAGATCAATTAGCAAAATCAGCATTCATTCTTTAGGTTATATATTTGAAGAGATATCGAGGGAGTCTTTTGATAATGATGGACTTGACGAATCGATGGAGTGCTCAATTATGAAATTATTAATTTCTATTTAGAAATTACAGTTTGAATCAGTCATCCTTCTGTGAACTTGAGAGAGTGAGAGTGAGAGAGAGAGAGAGAGAGAGAGAGAGAGAAGAGAGAGAGAGCGAGAGAAGAGACGAGAGAGAGTGAGAAGAGAGAAGAGAGAGAGAGAGAGAGTGATTAAGAGAGAGAGAAAGATGGAAAGTGACTGACACAGAGAGAGAGAGAGAGAGTGTGTGAATGAGACAGAGTGTGGGAGAGAGTGAGAGAGAGAGAGAGAGCGAGAGAGAGAGTGAGAGACAGAGAGAGAGTAACAGAGAGAGTGTGTGAGAGAGAGAGAGAGTGAGTGTGTGAGTGAGAGAGAGTGTGAGAGAAAGTGAGAGAGACAGAGAGATGGAGAGAGAGAGAGAGAGAGAGAGAGAGAGAGAGAGATGGAAAGAGCTTTAAGTGTATACCTGTACAGTGTATCTTCCAAAAACATTTTTTTTATTACAATAAAAGGACAAAGAACTAGTATTCTTTAAATGTACAGGACTTGACTAGCAGACAATTCCACCAAATAGAGAGAAATTTCGCTTGAATATCTTTACTAACGAGGAAGTTATTCAGTTGCGAATATTAGGAAATATGAGGGGATTGAATAAGAAATATGAGGGGATTGAGTAAGAAATATGAAGGGATTAAAGATTAAATAAGAAAATGTCAGTCCCGTACATGAATAGAGTCAGGTTACCTGCAATGTCCATGGTTGTAAGACAACGGTAACATTTTGATGTAGAATTGTAATTCTATGTAACGTAATGGTTATCTATCTCTATCCAGTTTTTAACTTGTTAAATTTTAGATAAATGGCTTATTCATGACTTAACATTTGCAGAAGTGTTTGAATATGTACATTTTGTTAGCATTATATCTGACTGTTTTGCTTAATAATTTAACTTTTTTATTCGTATATTTACACACATTACATACAGCGTGTGTTTACATAGTTCCCTTTCTTCGTTGCTGTAGTTTTTGTAGTTTTCGGTATTTCATCCATTCCTCTCCATGGTTATTAGTAATCGTTGCCTGTTGTTTCATCTGATGATTTATTGATTGATTATGCTCATTCCTACTTTTCACTTTCCTTAAAGAGCATTCCATCCGTCAACAAATTAATCTCTTAGCAAAAGTCTATGAATAAACAAATTCTTTTAGTAATGGATTTAACTGTTTTGAGTAATAACTTAACTGACAATTGATCGATTGATTGATTGATTAATAGATTGACTGATTAATCAATTGACTCATTGATTGATCGGTCGATCGATTGATTTATTTATTGATTGATTTATTGATTGATTGACTATAGAGGTTGGCCCGGTCACGGTGACTACAGATCCTGAGAAGTTCCAGGAGGACCTACGTGACCTGTACGTGCAGGGAGGCGGGGACTGTCCCGAGATGAGCATCACCGCGATCAAGCAAGCTCTGCAGGTCTCCCTCCCTAACTCATTCATCTACGTCTTCACTGACGCCAGGGCCAAGGATTATCATCTCACTGAGGCCGTGCTGACGCTTATACAGCACAAACAGAGCCAGGTAGATACGATCAATCTTTCAGCCAATCAGTCAGTCAGCAATCTGTTTGCTCTGTCTGTCTGTCTGTCTGTCTCTGTATGTCTGTCTGTCTGTCTGTCTGTCTGTTGGGTGGTTAATCATTCTGTTGCTGTTTGTCTTCCCATCAGTCTGTCTGTCAGTCAGTCAATCAATCAATCAATCAATCATTCATTCATTCAATCAAATAAACAATCATTCAGTCAGAAAATCAATCAAACATTTAATCAATTGGTCAGTCAATCAATCAATCAATGGATCGATCTCTAGCTCGATCGATCAATCAATCAACTAGTAATCAATTAGTAATAAAATAAATAATCGTTTTAATAGGGTCTATCTTTCCTGGTTAACTTTGTTCTAGCTCTCCTTATTTGTTATTGATTGGTAGATTAATGGATTGGTTGATTGGTTTGCTGGTTTTTAATCTACTGTTTAACTGAGTGTTTGATTGATTGATTAATTGACTGATCGATTGGCTAACTATATTAGTCTCCCTCTTTTCTCATAACATTGCTAGCAAAAATCGATTCTCTAAATGAAGTGTTGTTGTTTTTGGAAATTCATAAATTTCTATTTACAAATATTCCTACAGCTATTTTGACAGCGTTAACCTTCTTGATGGGAGATTTTGAGATTGATTGATTAATTGATTGATTAATTACTTGACTGATTGGTTAATTGATTTATTGAATGATTATTTGATAGGTTGTGTTTGTGATGATGGGAGACTGAGATTTATTGATTAATTGATTGGTTCGTTACTCGATTGATTGATGGATCGATTGATTCGTAGATTGATTGCTTAATTGATTGTGGTTGTAATGAAGGGAGAAAGGGATTGATTAATTGATTTATAGTTTGATTGATTTATTGATTGATTGATTGATTAATTAATAGGTTGTGTTTTTAATGACGGGAGACTGGGATTGAGTAATTGATAAATTAATTAATTGATTGGTTACTTAATTGATTGATTGGCTAATTGATTGATGGATTGATAGGTTGTGTTTGTAATGACCGGAGACTGTGGCGACAACACTCACGAGGGCTACAGAGCCTATGAACAGATCGCTTCAACCAGCTCCGGGCAAATCTTCCTCCTCAAGAAATCTCAAGTCAATCAGGTCAACAGTCGTGTTGAATTAACGCTTTTGTGTTATGTTGACTTAAAGCTGTTAACGCCTTGTTAATTTAAAGCTCTTTTTTATAATTTAAATCTTGTTAATTTAATTTTTCGTTAATTTAAAGCTCTCTTTTTCTAATATAAATCTTGTTAATTTAATTCTTCGTTAATTTAAATCTCTTTTTCACGTAGATTTAAATCTCTACGTCAAGTTGATTTTTTTAGTGCTTATGCCATGTTAATTTAAAGTCTTTTTTATAGATCATGCTGATTTAAAGCTGTTACATCATATTGCATATCTAATTTTCAAACTTTCATACTCTTCATATTTTAAATTTTATTATTGTTTTACTTAATTAATCCAAAGGCAATCTATATGGTTTTTATGTGCAGTACTGATGTCTCCTCATGTAGTTTTTGATTCATGATTTATTAATTAAATTGTTTGTCGATGCACTAATTGATTAATTGTTTAATTGATTGAGCGAGAGGGACGGATAGATATAAGGGCTGATAATCGAATAAATGATTGTTTTATAGACTATCCGACTGATAGATTGATTGACGGTTAGATCGATAGATTCATAGATTGATTGATTGATCAGGTGCTGAACTTCGTGAGGGTAGCAGTGCAGTCACGCAAGGTAAACCTGATGTCAGTGGACAGAGACTATGATGACGACACTCTTATCTACTCTCTGCCTGTGGATAGTAAACTGCAGGAGTTCACCATCAGCGTCAGTGGAGAAAAAGCTGAAGTCACCATCATCGACCCACAGGGTGAGTACTTAAAAAAGCTGGTAAAGCTAGTGTTAACGTCAGTTTCGTCACTCGAAAGTGATTTCAGTGACGGAGGAGCCCAGGATTTGAACCCCGCACATACCGATCCGCTGTCGAGTATCTTACCGACTTCGCCACTGGCTCCAGCCTTATCTATTAATCACTGGCTGGAGTCAGTGGCGATGTGGGTAAGATTCTAGACCGCGGATCAGTATGTACTGGGTTCAAATCCTGGGGTCCCCCGTCACTGACATGGCTTTCGAGTGAGGAAACTGACGTTAACTTAAGCTTTTACCAGCTTTAATCGATCTGTCTATCAGTCAATCCATCTATCAGTTAATCGGTTAATCAATCAAGCAAGCTATCTATCAATCGATCAATCAATCAACCCATCAGTTAGGCAATCAGTCCAGAATTTTATCAGCCAATCGATCGATCAATCAAGCAATCAATCAATCAATTAGTCAATCAATCAATTGTTAATCAATTAAGCAATCAATTAATCAGTCATACAGTTATTTAAAAATTCAGGCATAAACTACATTAACTGCAGGTGAAAAGAATAAGTTATCATTGTAGACCCACAAGATATGTAGATGCTGAATAAGCAATCAATCAGTGAATGAATCAATCAATCAATCAATTAATCAAACAATTTGTTAAAAACTACTATATATTCGTGCAATTAGTAATCATTATTTGGAAGGAATAGTTCAGTTTGTAGTGTTCAACGTCAAGGTCTGATGCTCAAACTCCTCTTTAACGCTAAGCGACACACTCGAGCTACCATCCGAAATGATTAGTTCAAGCTATACCAGTTTAGTACAATCCAATCCAGTGAATTTCTAATTACTATTAACTCGTCTTTAATATGATTCCAATTGTGCTAATATTCTAACAGTGTGACGTTTAACTAATATAAGAGAAATTCTTTCGTGAAATTGAGGTGTTAGACAAAATATATTTCTGCACATAATGTACAACCAATGAATTGTTAATAGGCTAAGGCTCTGCTACTGAAGAATAGACCTAAACTGGACGCTGCGAAGTAGGCGACTAAGGTAGAGCTAAGGAATGCAACGAGAAACCGCCTCAGAAGACATTCCAAAGCTATCGGCTACATTGTAGATAAAAGCATTTCGTGTACTAGTTAGGGAGTATGAATAACTATGAATAGGAACATGTACTTTGGACCTGCCACTTGGCAGAATACTAGATAGAGAGAGAGAGGAGATATTGAAATTTTTTGGCTTGTTCTCAACATCTTCTTCAGTATGTGTATGACCGAAGCTTGTGTAATAGTGCAAAATGTTGTCATGGACAACAGCAGCAAACATTGTGTTGTTGTTGATGTATGTTAAGTGCTGAGGTGGCAGCGCTCTAGCTAAACAGGAAGACAGGAGTGTGAATCCTATTGAACCAAGGAATCCTATATATATATATATATAACATATTAAAAATAGTTAATATATAGATATCCTTGGTTGAATTGTCTCAGATACATTTTTATACGGGTGAGAAGACAGCGAACTTTAAACTTATACGATTTATTGTATTGACTGAGCGATTGTTTGACTGACTAATCGATTGATTGATACATTTGTTGATTGATTGATCAACCGATTAATTGATTGATCGACAGATTGATTGATTGACCGATCGATTGATTGATTAATTGACTGATAGATATGTCTAATTGACTGGTTGATTGATTGATCGATCGATTGATTCATTGATTGATTGATCGACAGATAGATTGATTTTTTTACTGATCAAAAAATCAATATTTAATATGATTTATAGTATGACAGGTAACAAGGTAACTCCTCACAATGGTCTCAACACGCAGCTGACTCTGATAGACTGATTGATTGATTAATTGATTGATAGATTTATCTAACTGACATGTTGATTGATATCACAGGTAATAAGGTAACGCCGCACAATGGTCTCAACACCCTACTGACTCTCATAGATTGATTGATTGACCGATTGACTAATTGATTGACTTATTTATCTAATTGACATGTTGATTGATATCACAGGTAATAAGGTAACGCCGCACAATGGTCTCAACACCCTACTGACTCTCATAGATTGATTGATTGACCGATTGACTAATTGATTGACTTATTTATCTAATCGACTGGTTGATTGATATCATAGGTAACAAGGTAACTCCGCACAATGGTCTCAACACGCTACTGACGCTGAAGAATGCTCTGATACTGAACGTTAAGGACCCCAGGCCCGGGGTCTACACCCTCAGGATCAGTGCCGTGGGGCCCCACACGATCAGGGTCACCGGCCTCAGCTCCCTCGACTTCATGCACGGCTTCTCCACCCGTCCCACGCTCTACCTGGGCGAGACCGTCTCCAGGCCCATGAAGGGTTCGTCTGATCGATTGGTCAATCAGCAATCAATCATTATATCAAGATGTCGTTTGTTTTGTTAATGCATAGGCGAATGAGTAAACACATCCATCAATCAATCGATCGATCAATCTATCCATCAATCAATCAATCGATCGATCAATCTATTCATCAATCAAATCGATCGATCAATCTATCCATCAATCAATCGATCGATCAATCTATCCATCAATCAATCGATCGATCACTCTATGCAAACAATCAATGAAACCGTGTCCAGGCCTAAGGGTTTGTACGAAGGGTTCGTCTAATTAATCGATCGATTGGTTAATCAACAGTCAATCAATCATTACATCAAACTGTGGTTCATTTTGTTAATCTATCGGTCAGTACGTAAATCACTTATTGATCAGTAAATAGTCTCCACATCGATAATCAATCAATCACTTAATCACTGCTTTAACTACTCGTCAGGTTATAGCTCTCTCTCTCTCTCTCTCTCTCTCTCTTTCTCTTTCTCTTCTGTCATTTAATAATGAAATTTAATTGTTTAGTAGTGTTGCTGAACTGCCTGCAGCTCCACAGTCTGCTTGAGACGTCCCTGACATCACCTCAAGTGAGTGAGGAAAAGGAAATTAAGTCTTAATACAGGTCAGTTTCTATGTTGAAGCTGCGGCTTCCTGAAGGCAACTGTGCTATCAATCCGGCCGTTGAAATCTTGTAATGAAATGTCATTTTGTCAATTATTTCTGTTATTTGCGTTGATTTTCACTTTCAGATGTATTTTCTTGTATTTCAGGTATTCCCACGTATTTGCTGATCAACGCTACATCATTGGATTTCCCCGGGCGGGTTACCCGTGTTGAGCTGATAGACCTGCATGGGGATCCCCTCGTGGAAATTCCCATCCATTACTATGAGTCACGCCCATCTCTCTACAATGTTTCCTCATTCGTTCCTCCCAACACGTTCTTCTACATCAAGGTCTCTCTCTCTCTCTCTCTCTCTCTCTCTCTCTCTCTCTCTCTCTCTCTATCTATCTCTCTATCTCTCTCTATCTCTATCTCTCTCTTTCTCTCTTTCTCTCTCTCTCTCTGTAATTGATTGATTGACTTACTAATTAATTGATTGAATTATTTAATTGTTGATGAGTTGTGTGACTTTATTGATTGATTAATTGGATGGAGTGGTATACTTTTGCGTTGATTGAGTGATTTATTGACTAATTGATTTAATGAGTTGATTTATTTCTAAATTAATGACTTAATTAATTGATTGATTGCGGTTTTGATTAAATGTCTCGCATACTGAATATATGATTAATCAGATAAATTATTTATCAATAAAGATACGTATTGATTGATTAGTTGATAGGTTGATAATTTAATATTACAACTGACGTGGGATGCGGTGATTAATAATGACATAAAATATACGGGACTGATGATGATATGGTGTGGCACTGAGAAGATTAGAGAAGGTCTATTCGTATGCCGATCCTAGTTAAATTGGGATTTAAGGATGATGGGATGAGGGGATGATGATGATTATTGGTAATTAGATATATTGACCAATTGCTTCACTGATCGATTGATTGACTGACTGACTCATTGATTGATTTGCTGATTGATTGACTAATACCTAGGTGGTTGGTATAGACAACGAGGGTTATGACTTTCAGCGCACGACGGCCACTGCCATCAGTGCCATGGAGCCCGACGTGCCGGTGGTCCGGATGCCCCTGGTCACGAGGGGCTTCTACAATGAGGAGGCTGTGCTCGCCTGTCACGTGACGAGCCACGTGCCCTACTCGGTTCAGTGGTACAGGGACGGCGAGCCAATGGGAAACAGGCTCTTCTTTGTGTACGTGAATGCGACTTTATGTTAATGTTCACCACTACCATAATAATATTTATTTATTTATTGCTTTATTTCAGGCGTAATATTTGAATCGCTATTACACCATCAAAACGTGGTATCGAGTTACATACAATAAACAAACAAAAAGTACCGACAGTGCATTAAAACAAATACAACTGCATTGAAAATAAACAAAAGTAATATAAAAATGAAAATATATAGTATAGATGTCCGAGTTATCTACTTAACTACTTAATGCACGGCTAGTTAGACATTTCGCATTAATTGTAATAACCCATTCATGACTCTTACACATACAGCAATGCAACAAGAACCAGAAAATGATGATAGTAATAATAATAAAGGTTTAACGTCCGTTTCCTCATGCAAGGATGATGTCAGGGACGTCAAATAAGACGTCAGAAAAGCAAATAGGCTGTGCATAAATTGAGCACTAAGATAACATAAGAACTAAGATACTTGTCGTATATTAGTAGTAACTTCCACAAATTTCATAGCGGTGTCATGACTGGTGTCCGGTCTTCGAGACCACTTTACAGATTCAAATCAAACATTTGTTTGACTTCCTGAGCTTTGAAATGAGGCTGCTTGTATCCGCAGCGAACACTTTACCGTTACGCCATATGCCCTTTACTAATAGAGTATATCTTGCCAAGGTATCTCTCTAAAGCCTATATTTTTTATATTTTTTATTCCGCATAGTTACACACATGACATACCGCATGTGTTTACAATATTTTCCTTTATTAAGTTACCCTTTTTGTAGTTTTCGATATTTCCTCCATTACTTTCCATGGTTATTAGTAATCGTTGCCTTTCGTCTATATATTATCATCATCCTCTTCTTCCTTTGAATCCCAGTTTAGCAAGGGTCGGGGTACAAATGGACCTTCTTTTCCATTCGTTTCAGAAAATTTTGTAGCAATTTCTGGAGCCTATGCGCTCACCAACCGAATGCCCTTTCTGACGTTAGTTTGGATCTTAGTGCTTTGTTGCCTTTTACGATATATGCAAGTTCGCGGTTGGTCTTTCTTCAGCAACCCGAACACAAAACGATTGAATTTCTATAGTCTACATGTATTTCACAAAAACTACACACAGATGATACAGAAAAATAAACAACATGCATTAAAAATACTTAATTACCAGAAGCACAAATAATCATTGTACATTAATCAAGTTAAAATACCAACATTCTATAGATCTTTAAAATAAATCAGGCAAAATGAAGCGTCCTAAGAATTTTTAAAGCTATCAGATGAATGACAATACATAGAATATATATATACAGTATATATATATATAATATCTATATATATATAGTATATATTATATATATATATATAATATATATATATATTATATTATATCTATATATATATATATATATATAATATATATATATATATAATTATATATACATATATATATATATATATATATATATATATATATAATCAATCAATCAATAAGAATTTAACGTCCGTTTCCTCGCCAAAAAACAATGTCAGGGACGTCTCTTGCAGACACTACACAAGCAGGCGCCAAAGCACCACACGATGACGACTGAGTGCACAGAGACCACAAGAGAAAGCGAGATCAAAACAGTGCAAGTCCAAGATCCAAGGCAAGCGGGTCAAAATTTAGACCTATGGCGGAAAGAGATGGGTTTTTAGCATGCCAAGGAAAGTACCAATACAATTACAAGATCGAAGGTCTTGTGGCAGAGAGTTCCATATTGTGGGAGCAGAAAACACGAAGGAGCGTCTGCCCATGGCAGATTTAATATTTGGTACGGTGAGAAGGTTCTTACTAGAGGAACGAAGACTACGAGAGGGTTGATAGATGGATTAAAGATCAGATAGATAGGATGGTTTACCATAATTTAAACTTTTGAAGGTCAAGGAATCTATCTTTAATTTTATACATTCGGATACTGGTAGCCAGTGCAGCTTCTTAAGAAGAGGAGAGGTGTGAGATTTTTTACATTGAGTATTTTTACATTACAGACGACTCGAGAAAGAGAATTTTGAACGTGTTGGAGACGAATTAGAGAGGTCTTTGGGAGATCATTCAGCAGGGAGTTACAGTAATCAAGTTTAGAATGGACAAGCGCATTAGCTAATACAGTGGCGAAATTAATATCAAGGGACTTACGAATTTCACGTAATTGACGGATATGGAAAAAAAAAGAACGACAGACTAATGAAATATGAGTTTTAAAGTTTAAATTAGAATCAAAAGTTACACCAAGGTTACTTGCAGAATCTGTGGGTGTTAAGGGGATATTTTTAAATGCTATGGTTGAGCTAGGTATTTTATGACGCTGCTGTGGGATGCCGATGAGATGGTATTCCGTTTTTGAAGAATTGACAACAAGACGATTGGCGCAAACCAGGAGTGAACTAGATCAAGGGTAGAAGTAAGCTTAGACAGATCATCAGAACAATCAGGACTAGAGAACGAGACATAAATCTGGGTGTCATCAGCATAAAAGTGAAATTTCAGCATAGAATCAGCAAATGACTTAAAGGGGTGGTATATAAGATGAAAAGGAGAGGACCAAGCACAGAACCCTGAGGCACTCCACAAGTGCAGAGGTAGAGTGCAGGATGGTGATAAAGTGCTTTCAATAATTACAGATTGGGTACGCTGTGAAAGGTATGAGGATAGGAGGCCATGAGCCTTGTCAGAGATTCCGAAGCAAGAATTGAGTCTAGAAAGGAGTATATTGTGGTTTATGGTGTCAAAAGCAGCAGAGAGATCGAGAAGAACTAGGGCAGATACGTGTTGAGCGTCCATAGCTAGACAGATATAATTATGGATCTTGGTTAGTGTAGTTTCAGTTGAGTAGAATTTACGATATGCAGATTGAATAGGTGAGAGTGATGAGAAAGAATCTAAATGAAGACAAAGACGTGAGTATATAATCCTTTCGAGGATTAAATGTAAATGTAGTTAAGATTAGAAATTGGCCGATAGTGGGAGAGCTCGTTGTTAGGCAATGAAGCCTTCTTCAAAAGAGGAGTTACAACGGCTTGTTTCAAATGGGATGGAAAGACACCCTCACTAAGACAGAGGTTTATTAAGTGAGTTATGGGAGGCACAAATGCATCGATGCAGGATTTGATAAGTTTAGTTGTAATGAGATCCAGAGGATGAATCAGACGAATTCAGAATTACAGTACGAACTTCTTGATGAGTTGCCAAGCGAAAACCTGATAATGTCGGTGGGGAAGGAGTGCATTTATCATCAAATGAGAAACTTAAAGTAGAAGAGGGTATGGAAGAGCAAAGATTGGTAATTTTATCTCTGAAGAAATTCAGGAAGGATGAGATGAGAGTGGTAGATGCGATGTCGGAAGGAAGGGATTTAGGTATATTTCTATAGAGCAGAGAACCCATTGCATTCCACAATTTCGCAATTCACAATTGTGAGAATCCATCGCAATTCCACAATTATATATATATATATATATATATATATATATATATATATATATATATATAGAGAGAGAGAGAGAGAGAGAGAGAGAGAGAGAGAGAGAGACTGCATGTTGCATGTAGTAGTTTGAAATCAAAATGAAATTCTCTAGTGCAGTATAGACTGTTATGTTGATGACGCAGGGAGGATTCGAACGTGACCTGGTCTGTGCCTGGAGCAAGCTCTCTCTCAGAAGGCTACTACACGTGTAACGCCTCTAATGCCGCAGGCTATGGCGCCGCCTCAACCTATCTCGATGTGAAAGGTATGCCTAGGCAAATAGGCTGTAGGGAAATAGATTATAGTCAATTAGGCTGTAGACGATTAGTCTATAGGCAATTAGGCTGTAGGCGATTAGGCTATAGGCAATTAGGCTATAGACAATTAGGCTATAGGCAATTAGGCTATAGGCAATTAGGCTGTAGACAATTAAGTTTTGGGTAATAAGCTATTGGCAAAAAGGTTATTGGCAATTGGGCTATAGGCTACTAGGCTATTGGCAAATAGGCTATAGGCAACTAAGCTATTGGCAATTTTGCTATAATCAAATAGGCTATAGGGAAATAGGCAACTAGGCTATTGGCAAATGGGTTATTGCTTAGTTTAACAAAAATATCGTCTCTGGAATGCTGTAAACATCTGAATGGCAACCCTGCATACACTAATCCACACACTCGACCGATCATTCCCTGTGTCCAGCCAGACGTATGTGACACTTCATGCACTAGGCAATTCTTTGATATACTTAGGAATTGTCCAACTGACAACCGCACGTGTTACGCTATGGCTGACTGACGTAGAGGCTGATTCTAATGGGAGATATTCTTATACTGGGCGAGAAGTATTTGGCCTTGAACTTGAATCAGTCCTTAATTTGACCTTGACCTTATGCAATAAAATACAATTTTAGTTCAGAATACTCAAGTAGTGCCCTGTTTATTTTTTGACAACAAAAACTGTATAGGTATAGGTCTGCATATGCATGTGTATTTATATATTCAATAAGAAAAAAAATCATTGTGTATGTATCTTCTTCTAGTGCACTGCCTATTGGCAGGTCCATGGCGTATAACTCCTCCATATATTTATATCGTCTGCTTTTATCTTTATATCAACATAGGAATTAGTTCTCAGATCATCCTGCATCCCAAGTCTCAGTCTTCCTCTAACCTCCCTTCTAGTCTTCCTTCAATTACCTTGCTTAGTAAGCAATCCCCATGTGTGTATAAGAAATGCATTAAACTCGCTCATTGCCTACTGTATAATTTTAGAATGTCTTAACAGCGCCGTGGTAACGTAATGAAGTTTTAAATGGCAGATCCTGAGGTGAATTGAACTCTCATAGGTTCGAATCCCAGCCGCGCTGATCTGAGAGTAAAATTTCGGACATTCACTGGACTGGTTATACGGAAAATGGTCTAAATTGCCTAACGGTATAAACATGTGGTATTAAAAATGATTGATATCAACACAGTTGATCATTTCACTATAATTCGTGTTTACGCTTTTGTTTTGCACTAAAATACTGCTAGTTATGTGTGATTTCTTATATTCAGATATCGGATATCTCACCCAGTATATTTCACTCATCATATAGCGCTAAGTGTTGTCATGAATAAGAGCAACACTCAATTCTGTGTTTTTGTTGTTGTTATTGTTGTTTAGACCCACCACCCAGTATAATGCGTTCATCATACAATGAATAATCAATCAATAGTCAATAAGAATTTGACATCCTCGCCATAAGACGTCAGGGACGTCTCTTGCAGACTATACACAAACAGACGCCAAAGCACTACACGATGACGATTGAGTACCCAGAGATCACAAGAGAAAGCGAGATCAAAACAGTGCAAGTCCAAGATCCAAGGCAAACGGGTCAAAATTTAGACCTATGGCGGAAAGAGATGGGTTTTTAGCTTGCCAAGGAAAGTACCAATACAATTACAAGATCGAAGGTCTCGTGGCAGAGAGTTCCATATTGTCAGAAAACATGAAGATGATTGGAATATAGTGCTTAGTGTTGTCGTGAACTAGAGCAACACTCTAATTATCTGTTGTTGTTGTTGTTCAGATCCACCGCCCAGTATAATTCGCCCCTCAGACGTCTACTCCCTGCCCGGACAGGACGCCGTGCTGAGCTGTGTGGCCACGAGCACCGTGGACTTCAACATGACCTGGTACCTCACCTCCTCCACCCACCCCTCTGAGCGCCTGCCCCTCAAGTCAAACTCTCAGCTTCTGGCCAACGGCTCGCTGCTTATCAGGTGAGAGATAAATCAATCAATTAGATGGTTTGTCAGTCATATCAATTATTTATTGCACTAAGAAATCAGTAAGTTTAACAAATTAGCTACAATGATATATGTAAATGAGTTATAACTGATCGTGTATAACAAAATTAATTCATGGAACATTCATGCAGAGTTTCTATTTGCTTATCTTTTTATGTCATTTATATTTTTTATATTTTATGTTTTCTATTTTTTTAATTAAGAACGTCTTGTGGTGATACTCACTGTGACTATCTATGACTCTTTAATTTTAAGTATTAGATTATACTGTATAAATAAGCTTGTTCATTTCTAACTGAACCATCAAAGAAAGATCCACACCAACGTTAGAAAGGGCATTCGGTTGGTGAGAGCCTAGGCTCAAGAAATTGCTACAAAAATTTAAACGAATAGAAAAGTCTCAAATAGGGGATTGGCTGGTGGTGTGGTGTAGGACAGAGAGGAGTTGAGTCTATTTGTCTAGACAGTCTATTTGTATCCCGACCCTAGCTAACTGGGATTAAAGGGAAGATGATGATGATGATGATTTCTATCTGCAAACTTTTAATAAGATTTTATGAAGGGTCCTCATGAGTGCCTTGTGCCTGAGATATACCCTGATTTTGCACATTTTATTGTGCCGTATATCTCACGTGTTTTGTTCGGGATGTTTGAAGAATTGACCAATCGGTAACTGTACGTGTCGTAGAAGACGACTAAAGCACTAAGATTCATACCAACGTATGAGTTGAATGAAAGTAGGGCTATGTTGTTGTTGTTGTCTCGTTTGACAGGAATGTAAGGTTGGAGGACGAAGGCACCTACATCTGCAGAGCGACCAATGAGGGAGGCTACAAGGACGAAGTTGCCTGGCTCATCGTACACAGTGAGTGGTTGCTATTTGTTGCTAGCTGTTGCTGACTTTCTGTCAGGGTTAGTTCCTAGCATGATACCGGCATCCTTGACATATCAGGAACATGAAATATCCTAAGATATTTACAAGGAAAGAAAGGCAGAGGCAGACCGAGATTAGGTATGTTTAGATGCTTCAAAGACCCACTCATATGTGGAAATGAAGAGAAAGGCGGAAGACAGAGAAGAGAGTGGAGGCATTATATACTGTGGACCTGCCAGTAGGCAGTGCTCTAAGAGAGAGATTTACAAGTCCTGGACCAGGTTCAAATCTCAAGACAAATTCAGAGCTTACGAAATATTTAACTAATTTATGAAATATTCAATGTTCTAATTCTTCAAGTATCTAATTAGGAAGCATCCAAACAGCTACAGAAATAGTTATTAATTAAAGGAATGTGAATTCCTTTAATATGATTATTAATTATAGGAATATGAATTCACAGTAATTTGTTGCTATTACTGGCTATGGCTATATCGGTGACTCAGCGGATGAATGTCCGCAGTTTAACCAACTGGTTGCGAGTTCGTTATTTCATCGTGTTAATAGTTTAATGTGTTAATAGTTTAATGTGTTAATAGTTTCATGTGTTAATAATTTCACGTGTTAATAGTTTCACGTGTTCATAGTTTCACGTGTTAATAGTTTCACGTGTTAATAGTTTCACGTGTTAATAGTTTCATGTGTTAATAGTTTCATAGTGTGAATAGTTTCATGTGTTAATAGTTTCATGTGTTAATAGTTTCATGTGTTAATAGTTTCATGTGTTAATAGTTTCATGTGTTAATAGTTTCATGTGTTAATAGTTTCATGTGTTAATAGTTTCATGTGTTAATAGTTTCATGTGTTAATAGTTTCATGTGTTAATAGTTTCATGTGTGAATAGTTTCATCGTAGTGACAGCTTTTAGCAAGCTGATTCTTAACTATTTAGTGCTACGACAAATTGCCAACACACATAATGATAATTAAATATTATATATGAGTTTGATTTAGATATAACGCCCATATTCGTGCTTATCAATAGCATATTAATATTAACATCTGTTTATCATATAAACAGTCTAAATATAAATATTCTAAACATAAACCTGAATGCAGGCTTGCTCTAACAGGCCTGCATTCACTAATTTTGTTTTAATATAATTTAGTCCCCGTGTTGTCTCCGGTTGTTTGACGAATTGACCAACCGGTGACTGAACCTGTCGTAGAAGACGAATAAAGCACTAAAAGCCAAACCAACGTCATAAAGGGCATTCGGTTGGTGAGCGCCTAGGCTCCAGAAATTGCTACACAAATTTAAACGAATGGCAGAGTCTCCAATAGAGGATTGGCTGGTGGTGTGGTGTAGGACAGAGAGGATTGAGACAGTCTATTCATATCCCGACCCTAGTTAAACTGGGATTCAAGGGAGGATGATGATGATGATGTTTTGGTATAATATAGTGTGTTTAACATCAGGATGGGAAGCCTTCTCTTCAAAGCAACTCGATATTTAATCACTCACAGAGAAATCGATCATGACATATCAATACTATTATAATTGCTACAGATCAATCAGTCGATCACGCTATATCAACACTACTATGATTTCTACAGATCAATCAGTCGATCATGATCATTATGATTGCTACAGATCAATCAATCGATCATGATCGATCAACAATATTATAATTGCTACAGAGGCGCCAGTGGTATCTGTGGAACCCGAGGTACAGAAATACACAACAAATACCCGAGTTATCATCACCTGCAAAGCCGTGGCTTATCCTCCTCCTACATTCACGTGGTGGCGCCACTCTGGCCCCCTTGCTAGTGACGGTAGAGTTAGATACGACTCCACAGATGGCTCACTGACGATTGACTACGCTGATAGACAGGACGAGGGGGATTGGGAGTGCGAGGGGGTGAACAGTATGGGCAAGGGTAGGGCGACTGCCAGGCTAGAATATATACGTGAGTGTTGGTGTGGAATATTAATATATATGATATTTATTCACCAAAATATTGGTGTGGAATATTAACAACAATTAATAGCAACAATTAGTGCTGCTGTCGTCACTGACATCATCGAACACTATTGAGACAAATCATATTATTGTATTAGTGTGGAATATAAATATATATGATATTTATTCACCAAAATACATGGCAGTATAAACAGAACAAGAAATGAAAAATAATGAACGACAGAACAGCAGAAACTACGGATTAACCATCAAAAAGTCTACAAATAGAGAATTTTAAACTAAAATAATGCTAATGCTAATGTTAACGCCAGTTTCCTCACACTGATTGGGACTAGTGTGCTGCCTTCTTTTTCCCGTACCTACGACGGCAAGAGTTGCTTGCACACATGCGCAGAAGTGCATACTACTACTATTACTACTACTCACTCGAAAGCGATGTCAGTGACGGGCGAGCCCAGGATTTGAACCCCGCCCACACTGATCAGCGATCGAATATCTTATCGACATCGCCACTGGCTCCACAGCCATATTAACAACAATTAATAGCAACAATTACAGTGCTGCTGTCGTCACTGACAACATCGAGCACTATTGAGACAAATCCAAGCCGGTGAGCAAACGCGAGGTCTAAAACGGTGCCCATTCAAAATTCAAAAAATCAGTTCAAATATATCTTATTAAATAACTAATATCTCCCGTCCTTAAGGTCTGTGTTTCACATCCATACAGTAGCGTGGTCCAAACCAAAGTTTTCACTATAAAGATAGTATGTGTTATGTGCTACTATGTTCTACTATGTGCAATGTGCTTATATGTACTATATGCTACTCTCTGCTATGTGCCTTTATATTAAACTCTTGATTTAAGATTTTAGTGATATAATAAAACGGAAAATTTGAATAAGTACTGTAGAACACCAAAGCTTTATTATTTATACACTTTTGATAATTCGTTGTTAACCATTTGAATTATACCATCACAAATGCAAAAATAATAAATCTTTAGTGTTCTACAGTACTTATTCAAATTTTTCGTTTTATTATATCACTAAAATCTTAAATCAAGAGTTTAATATAATTAAATCTCCCTTTTTATTATATCACTAAAATCTTAAATTAAAACTCTAATATAGTAGCACACTACACATAGTAGTATATAGTAGCACATAAAGCACATATCCAACAAAACGTTAAAATGTATAACATTTAATTAAACTGAAATCAAAGGTTACGAGTTGAACGGATTAACAACTAAATCAATATAAACGCTTGAGCGAAACCATTTACTAAATTACAGTCATGACTGACTGATTGATTGCTTTATTATCTGATTGCTTGATTGATTGACTGATTGTTTAACTAATTGGTTGATGGATTGATTGAGAGACAAATTAATTGATTGATTGATTGAATGACTGATTGATTGATTGACTAATTTACCGATTGACTGCTTGACTGACTAATGGATAGATTGATTGATAGATTGATTGACTAATTGATTGATTCAGAGTTACCCACTATTCGAGCCCGGCAGAAGACGGTACTGGTAAGCGCTGGCGACACGGCTACGATGGCCTGTGAGTCGAGTGGTATACCTCAGCCAAATATCACCTGGTACAGGAAGGGCATCGAGGTGATTAATTGATTAATTGATTGATTGATTAATTAAGTGATTGATTGATTTATTAGTTGAGTGATTGATTGATTGAGTTATTGTTTTAATAATTGACTGATTAATTGATTGATTAATTTAACGATTAATTGAGTGATCGATCAATTGAGTGATTAATTGATTGATTAAATGATTGATTGACAGTTATTATGTAACTTGATAGGTTAGTAACAAATTACTTTCTTATTTTCAATTATGATACAAATTTTATCGATTCTAACGAACATTCGCCAAAAAATTAACACCAATAATAAGAAATAATAGTAAATATAATATAATATAAACACAAATAATAGTAAGATTAGCTTAATATTGATTCTATATGTCACTACTGTTACTGTGAATAATAACAAGTAAAGGTTTAACGTCGGTTTCCTCATCCCGGGATGATGTCAGGGACATCCCCACAGCACACATCACTACAGATCAATTCACCCAGACCAATCTACCAAAGAAATGTGCTGAGGAGAAAATATATGAAAATAAAGTCCTACAATTATACGTATACTAGTTGATGGCATGGATTTTTTATTACCGAGATTACAACGGTTGCCTTACTGCCTGTCAGCATACGTCGTGCTTTGCAAACACGTTTTGATGACGTGTAACGGCAGTTATTGTGTTATGATCTGCTTTAAACGTTCCTACGTCGTCAAACGTATTTGTGTCCACGATGTTGTCAATGTTGTCACGGACAAAAGTAGCACATTAATCATAATCGTATGGGTTAGATACCTGACTTAAAAATCTTCATCATGGATTCGATTCCTGGGTGAGCTGTTATGAGAGTAAATCCCGGGACATTAACGACTTATGAATATGGATATCTGTACTATCTGTACTATCTGTACTATCTGTACTATCTGTACTATCTGTACTATCTGTACTATCTGTACTATCTGTACTATCTGTACTATCTGTACTATCGAGCTACATGGGCTGCGATGTATTTAACATCAGATATTTAGTCTTAAGCATTTTAGATATAGATCGTAAAACACCTTCTTCTTATATAATAAATTTCCATATATTGATTTCTTGAGAGTAGTATTTGCGTTATAAAGATAATATCTTCTCGTATTATGTAATCATGTTCGTATGAAACCTATCTGCGGCTGTTAGATTGTTTTGATATTAACGAAGATATAGTATATCTTAACGTCAAGCTCTGTGGGAGGGCTCATCTATTTACATTACTTTTTAAACGCACTCCTTTCGAGGATAAGATCTTATCATTAGACCACTATTGTCTGATTTCATGTAATCATCATCATCTTTCATTGAATCCCAGTTTAACTAGGGTCGAGACTCGAAGAGACTGTCTCAAATCCTCTCTGTCCTACACCACACCACCAGTCAATCCCCAATTTGAGACTTTTCCGTTCGTTTAAATTTTTGTTTCAATTTCTGGAGCCTAGGCGCTCACTAACCGAATGCCCTTTCTGACTTTGGTGTGGATCTTGGTGTTTTAGTCGCCTTCTACGACACGTGCAGCCACAAGTTGGTCAATTCTTCAAACAAACCAGGACGCAACACGGGGTGTCTGATGTCATATAATAAACGAATATAATAATAGCTTCTCTTAACGTATACGTACAGCTGCAGGAGCTCTCGTTTCTGCGCCTCTCACCAGATGGCGAGCTGTCTATACTGGGCACTCAGGAAGTGGATGCGGGGGCTTACGAGTGCGCGGCGACCAATGATGCGGGGACCACCAGAGAGATCATTCAACTCGACGTGGGATGTGAGTGCTGAGCATTTACAAATGAAAGTTATCAGTTAAACACAGAGCAGATGTGATGATATGTGGTATTATCACATCATATGTGATGATATGTCATATTATCACATCATATGTGATGATATGTGATATTATCAAATCATATGTGATATTATGTGATATTGTCACATCATATGTGATGATATGTGATATTATCACATCATCTGTGATGATATCTGATATTATTACATCATATGTGATGATATCTGATATTGTACAGTCATCTGTGATGATGTGATATTATCTCATCATTATGATGATATGTGATATTATCACATCATCTGTGATGATATGTGATATTGTTACATCATATGTGATGATATGTGATATTATCTCATCATATGTGATGATATGTGATATTGACACATCATATGTGATGGTATGTGATATTGACACATCATCTGTGATGATATATTGACACATCATCTGTGATGATATGTGATATTGTCACATCAAATGTAATGATATGTGATATCATCACATCATCTGTCATCATATGTGATGATATATGATGATGTGTGATATATAACTAATAATAACACATGTTTAAACGTTGGACTGTTTAGTGAATTTTTCATTTCTCCATGGCGCACCAGTCCTTTGAATGTCCGAGATTTACTCTCTGATTAGCTCTACCGGGAATTGATCCCAGGACCTCAGGAACAGCCATTTAAATTGTCATGCCGTTGCCTAACACACACAATGAATTATTTTCGAGGATCAATAATATAAACAGGTAATTTAAACAATAAAAACCTAATACAAGGATGTTGCAATATTGTGCTTACAAGCTAGAATGGTAGGAAAGAGAAACTGAGGCAGTTCGAAATTAAGAATTTTACATGATCTAAAGATCCACTCAGAAGTGGAGGCGTTATTAACTCATATAGGCATATCAAAAAGTTATTAAGAAGTTAATAAAAAGTTAACTTCCAAGTTTGTAGAAAAACATAACTGCAAATTAATAATAACATAAGTTATGTTATGGTTTATTTCTTATTTAACGCAACACAAGTACATAGCAACAGTTTTTGTAATGCGTAGCCCATGGGACGTATTCATGATTCATTTTTTTAATGATTGTTTTCTAAAGTGTTGATTTATGCTAACTCTTCCAATATACTTATTGATGCTATTTTTTCTGATTAATGAGAAATGATTTCTCTTGTGTCCTCTGTGTACTCAGTCGTCATCGTGTGGTGTTTTTGAGCCTCTTTTCAGATTCTGCAAGTGACGTCCCTAACATTGCCTTAAAGCTAAAGCTGAAGCTAACGCTAACGTCAGTTTCCTCACTCGAAAGCAATATCAGTCACGGGCAAGCCCAGTATTTGAACCCCTCACTTGCTGATCCGCTGTCGAGTATCTTAACGACATCGCCACTGACTCCAGCCTTATGGCGAGGAACAGGACGTTAAATTCTTTTACACTGGATGGAGCCACTGGCGATGTCGGTAAGATACTCGACCACGGATCAGTATGTGTGGGGTTCAAATCCTGGGCTCGCCCGTCACAGACATCGCCTTCGAGTGAGGAAACTGACGTTAACCTTAGCTTTACCAGCTTTACCATCGTCACTGGCTCCAGCCTTATGGCTAGAAACCGAACGTTAAATTCATATTGATTGATTAATGATAACTATTCTATCTAGCGGCCCCCGTCATAACTCGCGCACCGCAGAGCCGAGGCGTTGACATCAACAAGAACATCACTCTACACTGCTCTGCTGTGGGCAAACCTGCCCCGACCATCACCTGGTCCAGGTCAGATGGGCGACCCATAGACCTCGAGAACGGTCGGGTCCGACAACTCACCTCCGGTGCTCTCTTCATACATGGTCTGTGGTCAATCAATTCATTAATCAATCAATCAATCGTTAAAGCAATCTATTAATTAATCAACAAGAAAATCATTTAACCAATCGATTAATTAATTAATTAATCAATCAATTATTAAAAAATTAATAGATCATTAAATAATAAACTCGGTCTTCGAGACTACCTTACAGAAAAAGTTCAATAATAATAGTATGCTAAATAACAATTACATTTAAATTAATATCTAAACTAGTAAAAAATATCTACAATTAATTAATTGTTTGTCTGACTGACTGATTAATTAAAAAATATATAATAAATGATTGATTAACAGATTGATTCATTCATTGATTTACTGATGGGGCTGGCAGATTAATGTATTGACTGACTGATTGGCTAGTTGATTTATTGACTGAGTGATTGATTACTGATTGATTGATTTTCTTATTAATTAATTGATTGATTGATTGATTGATTGATTGAAGGGGTTGAGAAGAAGGACGAGGGAATGTACACTTGTTCTATATCAAATCAGTTTGGACGTCATGACCTGTCGGCTTTCATCACTGTCACTGGAATAGGTTTGTAGACACGTGATCTATTCATCATTATCACTGAATATGTCACGTGATCTATTCATCGTTATCACTGAATATGTCACGTGATCTATTCATCGTTATCACTGAATATGTCACGTGATCTATTCATCGTTATCACTGAATATGTCACGTGATCTATTCATCGTTATCACTGAATATGTCACGTGATCTATTCATCGTTATCACTGAATATGTCACGTGATCTATTCATCGTTATCACTGAATATGTCACGTGATCTATTCATCGTTATCACTGAATATGTCACGTGATCTATTCATCGTTATCACTGAATATGTCACGTGATCTATTCATCGTTATCACTGAATATGTCACGTGATCTATTCATCGTTATCACTGAATATGTCACGTGATCTATTCATCGTTATCACTGAATAGGCCACGTGATCTATTCACCATTATCACTGAATAGGTCACGTGATCTATTCATCAGTATCACTGAATAGGTCATGTGATCTGTCAGTATTCATCATTATCGTCATTGATTGATTGATTTAATGGATTGAACGACTAGTTAAGCCAGAAATTTCTCTCAAATCAGCAAGCGATTATATTGATTAACGACGTTATTGATTGATTGATTAGTTAAGCCGCTGATGATATTGATTAACGATGTAATTGATTGATTGATTAGTTAAGCCGCTGATGATATTGATTAACGATGTAATTGATTGATTGATTAGTTAAGCCGCTGATGATATTGATTAACGATGTAATTGATTGATTGATTAGTTAAGCCGCGGATGATATTGATTAATGATGTTATTGATTGATTGATTAGTTAAGCCGCTGATGATATTGATTAACGATGTAATAGATTGATTGATTAGTTAATCGCGGATGATATTGATTAACGATGTAATTGATTGATTGATTAGTTAAGCCGCGGATGATATTGATTAACGATGTAATTGATTGATTGATTAGTTAAGCCGCTGATAGCCTATCAGTCACCACACATGGAGTCTCCTGAGGGTAAAGACGTTAAACTGACCTGCATAGTACTACTGGGCAACCCTCCACCTAGACTCACCTGGCTTAAGTTAGGTGAACCTGTCAAGGTAACTTCAACATTTCTTCTTTTATAAAACTCGACCATTATATATATATATAGCTTTTATTTCACCATTCAGGTAGCAAGACAAGAAACAAACTACAATACAATCATGCAAGTAAACACATACGTAGTGCTGAAAAAAAATAGACACAAGCATACACTCAATCAATAAACTAAAAATGAATAACTAAACCTTAATTGATTTCTAGCGAACGTTCAAAGTAGTTTCGCAATAATGACTTAAAGTCAAGTCTCTCAACTTGTAAGCTCACTGGCAAGGTACAGGTAGGCCTATTAATTACGTTGACGCAGTATTTATTAATCAATGGCAACAACTCTCCATTAAAACAATTAAAGTATTTACAAGAGGTATCAGAAAGACACAATTTCCTCAAAAAATTAAATCTTCTATTTGCAATCTTTAGTTCAATCGGCAATTGACCCGAAAAAAACTTACACTGATTAATTGTTTTCTTATCTAATGTACGAAATAACTTGCTAAACAATTGAGAATAAGCATTTTCTAGGCTCTGAATCAGAGACTTTGCCAATTCTACACATTCAGAACCATACAGCAAAATAGGTACACAATATGATTCAACAAGTGAGATAACTACAGAAGGTGCAGCATTGCCCCCAATTTTGCTGAAGATAGCGTTAAGTGCCCTAAAAAATTTATGTTTACGATTTTGAATATTAATTTTGAAACTTTTTGATGACACCAAAACTAATCCCAAATAACGTATTTCATTAACCCACTCTATGCTTCTGTTATCAATTATCATATTAATGGGCTTAATATTATGTCTAGGACCAATTCTAATGCAGAATGTTTTACTACAATTAACACTTAAAACTACATTAGTTAATTCATTTGTGCTGATTTCAATTAGGGACTGTAAATCTGTAACAGTCAACGATAATAATATTAAATCGTCCGCAGACATAAAGGAATTGCAGCAAAGAGAAGATACGAAACAACCAATTTTGGATTTTTCAAGCTTAATTAGCATATCATCGACACATACAGCAAACAATATTGGAGATAAAATGCCGCCCTGTCTTACTCCCGAAGTAACGATAAAACTACTTGATACAGCATCATTCCCCTTAACACGTGAATTTAATTTGCCGTACCAATTTAACAATAGTTCAATTAGAACTCTTGGTAATTTTCTGTTCATCAAATTGCAGAATAGCATTTTGAAATTAATTTTATCAAATGCTTTTGATACATCTAACGAACAAATATTTACAGTAGAGCTTTTAGTTGTGAAATATTCAATAGTTTTTCTTAAAGAATAAATTGCGTTACTACATCCCACTTTTTGTTTAAAACGTTGTTTTGTTTTAATATTTTATATATGTTTTATTATTGTTTTTATCTGCTAGACACGTCCCTGACAAACCCTGATTTATCTGCCAGACACATCCATGACAAAGCCTGACTTCTCTGCTAGACACGTACCTGACAAAGCCTGACTTCTCTGCTAGACACGTCCCTGACAAAGCCTAACTTCTTTGTTAGACATGTTAGACACGTCCCTGACAAAGCCTGACTTCTTTGTTAGACACGTCTCTGACAAAGCCTGACATCTTTGTTAGACACGTCCCTGACAAAGCCTGACTTCTTTGTTGGACACGTCCCTGACAAAGCCTGACTTCTTTGTTGGACACGTCCCTGACAAAGCCTGACTTCTTTGCTAGACACTGCCAATAAAATCTGTCAATATATGTCTCCAGCCTGAGGTAGCTAGGCAAATTAGAAATTTGCACCCCCAGTCAACGCGATTTGGCCCACCACCCGCCAGTGATTTACCTCAACTGCCAAAAATTCACCCACGAAACGACTGCTTGCCCAAAAAGGTCATAACTTTATTTATGTAAAAATATAAAGAAACATTTGGTACCGGCGTTAGATTTTAGCGCTTTTTAAGAACCTACATGCCAGTTCTAAAAAAATGATGCCCATTTTAAAAACGTATATACCCTTTTTAGGAACTCATATGACCTTTTTAGACATTTTAAGTTTTGCCCCTTGCAGTCAAAATATCTTAAAAGAGGCTTTGGATTCACTTATAACTTTTGGTACCTATTCGACTCTATAAATACCAATTGAAAGCATAAACTGGCAAAACTGCTCAGGTCTATTGGTTCAAGCCTACTGGCTCAGGTCTACTGGCTCAGGCCTACTGGCTCGGGACCTTTGGCTAAGGCCTATTGGCTTAGGCCTACTGTCTGAGGCCTAAAGGCTCAGGCCTGTTGGCTTTGGCCTACTGGCTCAGGCCTATTGGCTTAGGCCTACTGTCTGAGGCCTATTGGCCTAGGCCTCTTGGCTTAGGCCTTTTGGCTCAGGCCTAGTTGCTCAGGCGTATTGGATATTTTACACTAAGGTGTCAGATCGTATCGTGGACGACGGGAACGGGAACCTGCTGTTAAGGGGGGTGAGAGTGGACGACGAGGGGGAGTACACGTGTGTGGCCAGCAACCCGGGGGGTCAGGCCTCCCACATAATCAAACTAGACGTGCAGGGTGGGTCTATCAATCAATCCATCAATCAGTCAATCAGTCTTTCAGTCAGTCAATATGTCAATCAATCAAGCAGTCAATCAATCAAACAATCAATCAGTCAGTCAGTCAGTCAATCAATGAATCATTCATTCAGTCAATTAATCAATCAATTAATCAGTCAATAAATCAAGCAGTCAATCAGTCATTCAGTCAGTCAATCAATCGAACAGTCTATCAATAAATCAATCAAGCAGTCAATCAATCAAACAGTCAATCAAGCAAACAGTCAATCAGTCAGTCAGTCAGTCAATCTGTCAGTCAGTTAGTTAATCAATCAATCAATCCTATCAATGAAATTTGATTTAGTAGCTTAAATCATGAAAAGGAAAGCAAAGTCATGGAATGAAAATTTGTCAAAAAATCTATAGACGAGTCTAGTGAACAAAAGTAGAAGAAAGTAGTGGACCCTTTGAAGAATTAGGTTGAGACAAATCAATAAGAACACAAATCAATTAGAATAAAATTTGTGAGAAAACTGGTGAACGTATTTTTAGTAGACCAATCACTGCGAGAAGATTTGATTTGTTGAAATGTAGGATTTGAGCGAAGAAAATAACGGGTACAACAACAACAATACTACAGCAACAACAATACGATTAAAGTGTTACTATTGTCTATGACAACATTCAGCACTATGGAACCAAATCAAAACTGAAGTGCAGAATGTGTGTGGGTAATAGATACTGCAAAAGCATCTCAAGTTCTTTATATAATCACAAGTTCTTTATATTATTACAAGTTCTTTATATAATCACAAGTTCTTTATATTATCACAAGTTCTTTATATTGTCACAAGTTCTTTATATTATCGCAAGTTCTTGATTATATTTGAATCCAGTGCCCCCATCCATCAAGGACTCGCCCTCTGACCTCACCGTGGTTCAGGGGAACTCTATACGACTCCCCTGTGAAGTTACGGGAGACCCTAAACCTCAGATGACGTGGACGAAGAATGGGATCAGGATTAGTGAGGTTGATCCTCACTACTTCATCAGTGAGACCGGAAGTCTAGAGATCTTTAGCGCTGATCATCAGGATACTGCTACATACTCGTGTACTGCTATCAATGTGGCTGGTATCAAAGAGAAGAGGATCACTCTGTTTGTTCAGAGTATGTATCGCTCTCTCTGTCTGTATGTCTGTCTCTCTCTCTTTCTCTCTCTCTCTCTCTCTCTCTTCCTCTCGCTCTCTGTGTCTCTTGTCATCTCTCTCTCTCTCTCTGTTTCTCTTGCCCTCTCTCTCTCTCTCTCTCTCTCTCTCTCTGCCTCTCTCTCTGTCTGTCTCTCTCTTCCCCTCTCTCTCCTCTCCTATCTCTGTCTTTTCCACTCTCTCTTCCTCTCTCTGTCTCCCTCTCTCTGTCTATCTCTCTCTCTCTCTCTTCACCCCCCTCTCTCTCTTTCACTCTTTCTCTCTTTCTCTCACATTATGTCACTCTATCTCGCTTGGTCATCCTCTTTCTCTGACTGTGTCAATCTATTTCTCTCTATCTCTCTGTCTCTCCCTCACTTTCTCATGCTCTCTCTCTCTCTCTCTCTCTCTCTTTCTCTCTCTCTCTCTCTGATTAATAGAATGATTAGTTGGTTAATTGACCGGTTGATTACTTGATTCAATGATTGACTTATGAATTTGTCGATTGATGCATTGATCGGCGGATCGATTTTTTTGTTTCATTGATTAATGAATCGATCGACTGATGATCGATCAATTAATCGATCGATTGATTGTTTGATTGATTGACGAATCGATCGACTGATAATGATTGATTGATTGATTGATCTAACAGTTCCACCAGTAATGGCACAGGAGCACGATGAGATCACAGTGGTAGTTAACAACCCCGTACAGCTGCTCTGTGAGGTCACTGGCCTTCCACCGCCCGTCATCACGTGGCGCAAGGCGGGCTCCCCCCTGGACCCCTCGAGGACTGAGGGGGTGCGACAGCTGTCTAACGGGGCCCTGAGGTTCGAGAGTGTGACCGTGAAGGACGGGGGCGTCTATGAGTGCTTGGCGAGTAACGTGGCGGGTAGTGCCACTAAGGTCGTCACGTTGAATGTGCAGGGTAGGTGGAGAAACTTCTATCGTAACGCGAGTGGAGTACGAGCATAACAACCTAACTATTAACTGCTCCAAGAGTTAGTTTAGGATGTCTCAATAATAATAACAACAACATTTAGGGTGCTACAGTCATCACTGACAACATCGAGCACTATTGAGTCAAAATCAAGCCGGTGAGGAAAAAGAAGGTCCAAAAACGGTGCAAATTTCAAAATGCAGAAAATCAATCCGAAGTAAATTCAGAGTAAGAATTTCCAGCGTTAAAGTAGACGAATGAACTTTTCCACACACGATGTATATCTAACTGTTGCATTCGTTTCATGAATTTGAACTATTGGCCACTTCAAGTAATTATTATTTATTATTATCATGAATAAAAAAAGGCAAATAATAATAATGAAGAAGATAGCCATCGCAGAGCAATAGCGGAATTAAAGTTGGCTGAAATGAATCTGTTAATGTTATGGCTGAAATGAATCTGTTAATGTTATGGCTGAGCAATATGGCTGAAATGAATCTGTTAATGTTATGGCTGAAATGAATCTGTTAATGTTATGGCTGAAATGAATCTGTTAATGTTATGGCTGAAATGAATCTGTTAATGTTATGGCTGAAATGAATCTGTTAATGTTATGGCTGAAATGAATCTGTTAATGTTATGGCTGAAATGAATCTGTTAATGTTATGGCTGAAATGAATCTGCTAGTGGTATGGCTGAAATGAATCTGCTAATGGTATGGCTGAAATGAATCTATTAATGGTATTACCAGTTACACAGCCGTTAAATAAAGCTCTGTGGAGAAATGGTTTAATAATTATAGTTGAAATTCTTATTATAAATTCTTCTATTGTAATTTAGTGGAGTAAGAGTATAACAAACTAACTATATTAGCTGCTATAAATCTGTCTCTTCTATCCATTCCGGTGAAGTGATGGTGATATATTAAACAAAGGCCATGGAAGCTTCATCAACGTGAGCGGGCACTGGCATGGCCGGGCATGGCCGGGCATGGCCTTATGATTTATGGAAATAATTCGCCAAAAGCGCTTCATCCTCTGCATGTAGCGAACAATAGAGCCCTTAGGATTCTCAAAGTTCAAGACAGACGATATAAAATCGAGCTCCTTTATGAGAACTACAGTACCTTGCCGATACATCTGTTGTATAAGTCTATGACTGCCAATATGATTTATAAGTGCTTATATCACGAAGGATTCATGTCTAAAGTTATAAAAGATATGTTTATATCTAATCTTTTAAATAGCGGCTATCAGACTAGGCTTTCGGTATCCAATTATCTTTCTTTACCTGCGAATCGAATTTATGACTTTTGACTTGATATTAGGGTTAGGGTTAGGGTTAGGGTTAGCGTTAGGAAACTAACTAACCCTAAACTCTAACACTAACCCTAACCCAAATCAATCATGAGGACTCTACAAACAGATCTTATTTATCATGACTTGTTAATTATATAACGCTTTAATTACATAATGCCAAGTTATTGGTTTCAGAGACTCATTGATTGATTCATGTCTTAATTTAATTATTCGCTTGATTTTTAAGATCCATTAATCGATTTGTTGATTGACTGGCTTATTCATGAATTAAGTGATTTATTTGTATATAAATTTATTGTTGAGGGATTGATTTGTTAAATGATTTGTTAATTGATCTATTTGCTGAATGTTTAATTTGATTGGTGATTTATTTATTTAATAATTGACTGATTATTTGAAGGAACGAAGTAATAATTGATCGACTGATCGATCGATTTATCTATCAATTGATTAGTTGATTGACTTATTGGTTGATTGACTGATTTATTGACTGACTGATTGATTGACTGATTGATTGATTGACTGATTAATTGATTAATTAATCAATCAATTAGTCAATTAATCAGTCAATCAATCAATTAATCAGTCAATCAATCAGTCAGTCAATCAGTCATTCAGATTGATAGATTGATTGATATATCGATCAATCAATCAATGATTAATTGATTGATTAATTAATCAATAAATCAGTCAATCAATCAATCGCCCAGAGGTCGAGTGGCGCAAAGGTCAGGTAATCAGATTGATTGACTGACTGACTGATTAATCGATTGACTGATTGATTGACTGATTGCTTGATTAATTAACTGATTGATTGACCACTGCAGTACCTCCACAGCTACAGTACCGCTCAGAGTCGACGATTATTCGTAGAGCGGGGGAGGAGGTCGTGCTCCCCTGTGAGGTGACGGGGGAACCCCGCCCAGAGGTCGAGTGGCGCAAAGATCAGGTAAACACCTAGATTGTGAATGTTTACCGTGTATTTCCATATAAAAAAGCTGGTATGGCTAAGGTTAACGTCAGTTTCCTCAGTCGAAAGCGATGTTAGTGAAGGCGAGCCTAGGATTGAACCCCTCACATACTAATCCGCGGTCGAGTATCTTACCGACTTCGCCATTGGCTCTAGCCAGTATATGTATTTTAATACCTTTGTTTAATCGTCTCTTCCTATTTATTTTAATACCTTTATTTAGTCATCTATTTCCATTCATAATAATACATTTATTTCGTTATCCATGTCTGATAACAAATGACTAATAACTTAGTAACTTAAGTTACTGTTACCCTAATCTTTGTGACGGTAGCTCGAGTGTGTCGAGTCGTCTTGAAGAGAAGCCTTGTGCTTCTGAACCTTGACGTTAAACACACTACAGCCTATCCATGTCTGTTTATTATAGGTTATTTAGTCGTTATTTCTAGCAATTTGACCTATTTCCTGCATGTAATTCGCTACTTTTATACTCTATTTTGGCATGCTTTGTAACGAGAAAGCTGTAGTAAAATAGAATTTATTTTTGGCAGTAACTCGTATGTGTCTAGTCCTCTTCAAGAGACGGTTTTACCGTCGTACCTTGACGTTAAACACTCAAAGTCCTTCATAACAAATGTACACAATAATTGTGCATCTATTTCTGTTTATTTATTATTAATTATTTACACAATACTTGTTTCATTGAATCGTCTCGTAGAATGCATCACAAATTAAAGTTTATCCTCAGTTTCGTCATCTTTTGGAGACGTCTGGAATGAATTTTCAGCGAAGATCTCCTTTTTCCATCCAAACTCTTCCAAGAAAGGAAATAAAATTTAGAAAAACAAAGAAATAAACGCAATATAATATGTAAAAGACTGAAAAAATTGATTGTAAAATACGCACGCATTCTATGCAAAACAAAGCAATACAATACAAAGAATACAATGCGATGCATGTAATACAATACAGTACAATACAGTGCAATATAGTACAATACAATGCAACTTTACACTCATTGATTTATGAAATGAAGAGACACCAAAACTTTCTACATGAGTAAAAGCTAAAAAATAATGTTAACGTCAGTTTCCTCACTCGAAAGCGATGTCAGAGACGGGCGAGTCCAGGATTTGAACCCCACACTTACTGTTCCGCGGTCGAGTATCTTACCGGTCGAATATCGCCATAGGCTCCATCCAATGACACATGAGTATGTGACACAGTGTAGACAATTCAAACAACGTTGTTTGAATGAATATGTTAATATTAGAATAACCAATCAAGCAATTCATCAATATGTCAATCAATAAATCAATTTTAGTAAATTGATTACACTTTCCTCTCCTGAGATGGTTCAAGACAGACCTCGTAATCGCAATCAGCGAGAATACCTATTTAGAGGAGCACGCCATCGATCAGTGAAATCATCAAAAAGCTTCACTTCGACGTCTCTTGAAGCATTGCTGCTCTTCAGGATTAAAAGTATCTGAGGTGGTTTTCCTCGTCCCTCCGCTTGTTAAAACTTGATTTGATCTTAAGTAATGCGAGCAAATTGTCTTTTCTCGATTACTTATTGTATTACATTATAGGCCTACGTTATCTTTTAACGCTTAACACTAATGAAGGAAAAGTATTCTGTTCACAGCTTCAATAGTTCCTGAGGAAGTTTTCCCTTTCATTCCTCTGCATGTTTAATGACGCCGGGAATTTTCTTGATTACCTTCTTCGGTCTCTGCACTGGACAACGAAACGAGCCCTAACGTGTTGTTGTTGTTGCTCTCAGGTGAAGATAGACTTCTTCAACATGGAGCACAAGTACATGATGAAGGAGTTGGGATCTCTTGTTATACCTAAGGTAGACGTGAAGGACGCAGCCAGGTACCTGTGTATTGGGGAAAACCCAGCGGGCGTGGTCAAGCAAGAGATAACCTTAATAGTACTCGGTCAGTCAATCAGTCAGTCAAACAATCAGTCAATCAATCTGTCAATCAATCAATCGATCAATCAATCAGTCATTTAATATACCAGTCGGTCAATCAATGAATCTGTCAGTCAATCAATCAACGAACGAGTTCGTTAGTCAATCAGTCAATCAATCAAATTAATAAATCAATAAATAAATACATAAATTTGTTCAAAAATATATATTTCTAATATAAATGAATATAAAGCGAGTAAATTTTACAGCTAGTGTTAACTACTTTGACTTTTTTAACTGGTTGCATTGACACAGTTGGACTTTTCAAATAATTCGTAGTATTTTTAATATAATCTCTAGTATCAAAAGAAGAAATAAAAATTAGGATTTTTCAAGTTAATTAGTAATAATTCCTTTCATTTCACCGTTCTATTTTCAATTATGCTATTCAAGAGTGTGGCAAAAGAGACTCTACCAAAACCAATAGGGGTGGGGTGATTCATTCACCGTATCTCCCTTGCTAAACGGTCATGACCATGTTTTACATTGATCGTGGTCAATATGTATGACAGATTCACCTCCTGATATTATGCGTGGATGAGAAGGGCACATTAAACCTGTATTATTATTATTATTATTATTATTATTATTATTATTACTTATTATTGTTTATTATTATTTATTATTATTATTGTTATTTTTTATTTGGACCTATTAATATTATTATGACTATCTTCGTATATTATTTCATGAAATTCTTCATATAGTTTTGAGTCCATTTCCAGTATAAACTCGTTATTATTATTATTATTATTATTATTATCATTATTATTGTTATTGCTATTTTATCATCATTATTACTTTATTTCACCACAGAACCGCCTCACTTCCCGAGAGAACCAGAGAAAGAGATCTCTATCATAGAGAACAATCGAGTAACACTGCCCTGCCCTGTTAGGGGCACGCCCCAGCCCACTATCAGGTGGTACAAGGGCGACGTGCTTATCAAGCCTGACGCTCGTGGGCATGCCCTACTGCCCGACGGCTCGCTACAGCTCGACAGGGCCCAGGCCAGTGACGCGGGAAAGTATTACTGCCTGGCAGAAAACTCTGCGGGAAATCTTTCTGTCAGCATCGATCTACATGTATACAGTATGTACTACTTGCTGCTTGTTATGTATACAGTATGTACCACTTGCTGCTTGTTATGTATACAGTATGTACCACTTGCTGCTTGTTATGTATACAGTATGTGCCACTAGCTGCTTGTTATGTATACAGTATGTGCCATTAGCGGCTTGTTATGTATACAGTATGTGCCACTAGCTGCTTGTTATGTATACAGTATGTGCCATTAGCGGCTTGTTATGTATACAGTATGTGCCATTAGCGGCTTGTTATGTATACAGTATGTGCCACTAGCTGATTGTTATGTATACAGTATGTGCCATTAGCTGCTTGTTATGTATACAGTATGTGCCACTAGCTGATTGTTATGTATACAGTATGTGCCATTATCTACAAGGTCTAAGTAGCACTGCCCACTCGCAGGTCCATGGTACATAACGCCTCCACTCTTCTCTGTCATCCGCCTTCCTCTTCATATCCACATATGTGTGGGTCTTTAAATCATCTAACATATCTAATCTCGGCCTGCCTCTGCCTCCTTTTCCTTCCATTCTACCTTCTATGACCTCTTTTAATAGACCTTCCCCCTCAGAATGTGTCCTATCCAACTCTTTTTCCTATTTCTTAATACATTTATCAACTGTCTATCTGTGCCAACTCTCTCCAGAACTTCCATATTTGTAACCTTTGAGTCCAGTTAATCTTTTCCATTCTTCTCCAAACTCACATTTCCAATGCCGATCCGATATGAATCATCTCTGAATCATAATTTGTCTGCTTTGCGCATGTGTCCGAACTCAAACATAACGACAACAACAACAAAACAATGAAAATTTAACGTCTGGCTCCACAACCAATTGATATCATCACAAGATCATATGATCAGAGATTTGATGTATCACAGACTTTGTCGTTCTTATTCCTCGCCATATTCTCTTACATTGATCAAACTTGTGGCCAGCATTAGATTTGATTTATTGATACACTAATTTATTTACATACTGTTTGATTGATTTAATTTTCGAGTGACAGACTGATTGACAAACCATTTGATTGACCGAGAGACTGAATGTTTGATTGATCGTTTAACTGAATTACTGACCTACTGAAGCATCCATTGCTCGATTTGATTGAAAATTCAATCAATTGATCAATTGATTGATTGATTTATTTATTTATTGATTGATTGATTGACTGATTTATAGATTGATTAATGGATTGATTGATTGATTGACTGATTGATTGACAGTGCCGCCACGGTTCACAGATGGAGACATAGACTTGACGTCAGAGCGTAGAAGTGTCATTGTCAATCACACTGTAAGACTTGATTGCCCCGCCCATGCAGTCCCGCCCCCTCAGATCACGTGGTACAGAGAAGGGGCGGAGCTAGAGCCTGGGCGTGACGTAAGGATCAGACTGCTGAATGGCGGGAAACAGCTTGAGCTCTCAGGAGCACAGGTAGGTTGAAATATCAATCAATCAATCATTCAATTGATAAATCAATTAGTATTATCACCAAAAATTTATCAGTTTGTATTAAGTTTACAATCACGAATGAAATATCAATCCATCAATCAATTGATAAAAGAAGCTAAAAGCTAAGGTTAACGTCGGTTTTCTCACTCGAAAGCGATGTCAGTGACGGGTGAGCCCAGGGTTTTAACCCCGCACATACTGATCTGCGGTCGAGTACCGATCTACCGACATCGCCACTGGCTCCAGCCATTTTTGGTGATAGTTGTAATGTTAAATCAATTTTAATTTCACCAAAAATTTTAACTTCTCATGAAGTTTACAAACACGGATATCAGTGCACATAAGGCCCAGTGGTGTAGTGTGGGGACACCGTCCTCTAACATTTTTACAGGGAGGGGGACGCGCTCCCCACTGTTTTGTTCAATTCCATGTAAAAATCTGATGGCTGACGGACAGTAGTTTAGCATTAGGTCTGTAATAATAATAATAACAACAATTAGAGTGCTACTGTCATCAGTTACAACATCGAGCACTATTGAGTCAAAATCAAGCCGGCGAGCAAAAACAAGGTTTAAAAACGGTGCAAATTCCAAAATCCAGAAAATCAGTCCTATACATTTAGGCCTAAACTATGTAGGCATGTATGTAAACTATATAATGTTTCAAAGTAACTGCTAATAGTACGAGTCTTTCTGTACTTAATGGTTTAAAGTAATATCAAATTAGTTTCTGTACTTAATGGTTTAAAGTAATATCAAATTAGTTTCTGTACTTAATGGTTTAAAGTAATATCAAATTAGTTTCTGTACTTAATGGTTTAAAGTAATATCAAATTAGTTTCTGTACTTAATGGTTTAAAGTAATATCAAATTAGTTTCTGTACTTAATGGTTTAAAGTAATATCAAATTAGTTTCTGTATCTGGCTAAACTATATAATTTTTCAATTTATAATAATAATTCTATTGCATTTTGGTAATGTTATGTACGTGAAATTTTCAACAGTTTTATATAAAGCGGGCAAAATGTGCAAAAAGGTTTGCAAAATTTGTCCTTACGCTACTGGTCCAGGCGTCCCTCACCTATCTAAAACTTGCTAGAACTATCACTAATTTTTCATTTACTTCTAAATAGTTCCTTCATATATTTTGCACAAAGTTCACCTGAGGTTCCACTGTAAAAATATGAGTTTTAAAAGGTTAATGCCTGATATCAACTAATTGATTGATTGTTGGTAGATAACCAGGCTCGCTACACCTGTGTGCATGATATAATTGACTATGTAGTTGATTGACTGATTGATTGATTGACTGATTTATTGATTGATTGATTAATTGATTGATACATTGACTGATTTATTGATTGATTGATTGATTGTAAGTAGAGGATCAAGCTTGATATACCGGTGTGATACGTGATTGAGTGATTGATTGATTGATTGTAGGTATAGGGTCAAGCTCGCTACACCTGTATGACTTGTGATTGATTAATTGATTGATTTATAGATTGATTGATTAATTGATTGATTAAGTGAGTGATTGATTGATTGATTGATTTATTGGCTGATTGATTGATTGATTGTAGGTAGAGGATCAAACTTTATACCTGTGTGATACGTGATTGATTGATTGATTAATTGATTGATTGTAGGTAGAGGGTCAAGCTCGCTACACCTGTATGAAACGTGATTGATTAATTGATTGATTTATAGATAGATTGATTAATTGATTGATTAAGAGAATGATTAAGTGAATGATTGATTGATTGATTGATTGATTGATTGATTGATTGATTGATTGATTGTAGGTAGAGGACCAGGCTCGATACACCTGTGTGGCGCGGAATCTCGCTGGTGAGACGGAGAAGAACTATGACCTGGAAGTTCACGGTTCGTTTTGCTTATAAGTTTCTATATAAAGTTCAATAGATTATGTTTTAATCCAAGTAACTGCTTCACTTGTCAGAGCTTGACGTAGACAGACCAGCTGGTTTGAGATTAAAAAAATACTAACATACAAAAAATCCTGAATTGCCTGTTCTTGATTTTACGCTATCGACAATCTAATTCATCAGACGAGATGAGTGGAGCCGTTATATACCATGGACGTGCCAGTAGGCAGTGCACTAAGAGAGAGAGAGAGATTATCTAATCCATCAACCTATTAACTGATTGATTGTTGATTGATGCATGTATTTGTATGTATCAATAGATTAAGCAAATCATTTATTAAGATTGATTCCTTTTTAATTAACCATAATCATCATCATCATCCTCACTTGAATCCCAGTTAAACTAGGGTCGGGATACAAATAGACTGTCTCAAATTCTCTCTGTCCTACGGCACACCACCAGCCAATCCCCTATTTGAGACTTTTCCATTCGTTTAAATTTTCGTAGCAATTTCTGGAGCCTAGGCTCTCACCAACCGAATGCCCTTTCTGACGTTGGTATGGATCTTAGTGCTTTAGTCGCCTTCTACGACAAGTGCACTCACCGGTTGGTTAATTCTACAAGCAACCCGGACACAACACGGGGAATTCCTTGTCAATTAATAGGCCTATTTATTTATTGTCCTTACTGTTCAATTCTTTATTCGTAGATTAATTAAATCATCATCATCATCATCATCTTCATCATCATTACCATCACCATCTTCATCATCATAACCATCATAATCATCAGCATCGTCATTACCATCATAATTGCCATCACATCATCATCGCAATCATTATCATCATCATAATCATTATCACCATCATCCACAACTTCCCTTATATAAACTCTTCATAGCGTTTTATGAAATCTTGCAGCAAACTCTGAAGCCTAGACGCTCACTAATCCAATATCCTTGCTGACGCAGGTTTGGATCTCACATGGGTTTCCTGTCATTTAATCCTGGGGAAAAATAGTTCAAGATGAGGTGGGTCCAGAGTTCCCTCTGCCTTCCTCAGCTCCTGCCTTAGTTGCCTTTTATGTACACGTACAGTTTTCTTGTGGTTATCCTATCCTGCAGTGGTCCCAACAACACCCGGACAGAACACGGAAATGTCTATATTAACAAATTAAATTAATTAATTGATGTAATTGATTGATACAGTACCGCCTCAGATGGAAGACTATACTAAGTCTAACTCTTCTCTCTCGGTCATCATAGATAGGCCCATCATTATAGACTGTCCCGTCACCGGTGTGCCTCCGCCCGAGGTGAGAATCAATCAATCAATCAATTAATCAAACAATCAATTAATCAATCAATCAATTAATCAATCAATTAATCATCGTCATCATCATCATCAGCATCATCATCATACACTGTCCCGTCACTGGTGTGCCTCCTGCAGAGGTGAGTGTCTATCAATCAATCAATCAATCATCTTCATCATCATCATCATCATAATCATCATCATCGACTGTCCCGTCACTGGTGTCCCTCACCCTGAGGTGAGTGTATCAATCAATCAATCAATCAATCGATCAATCAATCAATAAATTAATAATCATCGTCATCATCATCATCATCATCATAATCATCATCGACTCTCTCGTCACTGGCATACCTCCATCAGAGTTGAGAATATATATCTATCAATCAATCAACCAATCAATCAATCAATCGTCGTCATCATCATCATCAGCATCATCATCATCATCATGGACTGTCCCGTCACAGGTGTACCTCCCCTCTAGGTGAGAATCAATCAGTCAATAAAAATTTAACGTCCTGTTCCTCGCCAAAAGGCGATGTCAGAGACGTCTCAAGACTGTTGTTGTTGTTGGCCTGTAGTGTCAGCCTGATAATATTTGTACAACAGCTTTTAAATTCTCAGAGCTTTACTAACATAGTTTGCTAATATTAACATGGTCTGTTGATTTGCTTTCAAATTTCTCGTGTGTGTGACAAACAGTTATACAAACAGTTAGGCTAACAATCAAACAGTTAGACAAACAGTTATACAATCAATTAGACAAATAATTAGACAAATTATACAAATAGTTAGACAAACAGTTAGACAAATAGTTGGACAAACAGTTATAGAAATAGTTAGATACTCAGTTGGACAAAAAGCTAGTCAAATAGTTTGGCAAACAGTTAGGCAAAAAGTTAAGGACACAGACAAACAGTTAGACACATAGTTAGACTAAGAGTTAGAAAAAGAGTTAGCAAAGAGTTAGACAAACAGTTAGACACACAGTTAGACAACTAGTTGAAAAAACAGTTAAGCAAATAGTTAGATAAACAGTTAGACAAACTAACCTGTACGATGTGATACTATGAGTCTTTTTTATTTTCTCATTTTTTCACAGTGTTATAAAATCAGGTGCTTAAATGATCTTGCTACTATGACCTTGATTTTAACTCTCATAGCTCTTTTGCTCCAATGATCACGCACATAACCTACCGCATGTGTGCAGAGTTTTCATTGTTTAGAAGCTGTTTTTGTAGTTTTCGTTATTTCCTCCTTCCTCTCATGGTTACTCGTGTAAATGTTCACTTTTGATGGCGCATCGGTTGCAACGGGCGCGGATTTAAGAATAACCTTCTATCACCCTGGGATATTTCCTTGTCAACACTCGGTCATCTAAGATGGTCACCCACCAAGTACTAACCAAGCCCGACGTTTCTTAACTTCAGTCAACTGACACGTGCTTAACATATTGCGCTAAATGCGGCCACCCACCTGTATTACTAATTACCATAATTCTAACGCTCATGAACTAATATGACATTGATTCCAATGCTCAATTAGACATAAAGTTGAATGTCTTAATAGCGTAGGGGTAACGTCATGAAGTTTTAAATGACAGATCCTGAGGTGAATTGAACCCTCGTGGGTTTGAATCCCGGCCGCGCTGATCTGAGAGTAAAATATCGGACATTCACTGGACTGGTTACACGGATAATGGATTAAATTGCCTAAATGTTTTAACATGTGGTATTAAAAGTGATAGATATCAACATAGTTGCTCATTTCACTATAATGCGTGTTTATTTCTTTTACTCATGACTACTTTGACCTTGATTCCACCTCTCATGTTTTTTCTTTTCCAGGTGATTTGGTTCAAGGAGGGGAGGCAGGTGTTTCCCGACCAGACGCGGGGTGGGATGAGGTTGTTGTCGGAGGGTCAGAGACTCGAGATCTCGAGCGCTGAGGTGGGGGACACCGGAAAGTACAAGTGTGTGGCCAAGAACAGCGCGGGTCACGTAGAGAGAGATTATAATCTTAGCGTCTGGAGTGAGTGATATCAATGAGTTAATCAATCAGTCAATGAGTTATCAATCAATCAATCAATGAGTTAATCTATCTGTCAATCAGTCAATGAGTTAATCAATCAGTCAATTAATCAATCAATCAATGAGTTAATCTATCAGTCAATCAATAAATCAATCAATCAATGAGTTAATCTATCCGTCAATCAATCAATCAATGAGTTGAGCTATCAGTCAAACAATCATTCAGTTAATCTATCATTCAACCAATGAGTTAATCTATCAGTCAATCAATCAATCAATCAATGACTTAATCTGTCAGTCAATCAATCAATCAGTCAATGAATTAATCTATCAGTCAATCAATCAATGACTTAAGCTATCAGTCAATCAATCAATCAATCAATGAGTTAATCTATCAGTTAATTAATCAACTAAATGTAATTTTTATTTAACTTATTATTATTATTGAACTCTTTCTGTAAAGTAGTCTCAAAGACCGAGATCGTCCATGACATTGCTATATAAGTTTTCGTTGCTAATAATAATAATAATAGTAATCAACTTCAGTTAATTCCATTGGTTATATTGTATTATATTGCACTGACTTGTATTTAATTTTATTGTATTATATTATAGTATTTTTGTTGCATTGTAGTTTTACTTGAAAACTTATTTATTTGTTTATCTTGTGGTAGCAATATGAAACATACTTAAACTTACGAACATACTTGACTCGCAAATAAATAAATAATTAAGGAGATGAGGGTTACCACAGAAGAGCCGTGGCTCTGTGAGGTAACACAGTCAGTAGCAACACCTAGCAGTAACAAATTCCTTTACTTATTGTATTCTATGGCTTCGGAGTAATGTATAAACTGTCATACCATTCAACTACTGTTCATATAATGAAGGTAGCTATAAAGATAGTAGGTAACTATGTATATGTAGGTATATGGTGAAGAAAATATTGCATTGTATTCTATTGCACTTTTGTAGTGCCTTGTGTTGCGATGCATTGCATAGTATTCTATTTTAATCTATTGTTTTATTTTATTTTGTTTGTATCGTACTTTATCGTATTGTATGGTATTGCATTGTATTTTATTTTATTTTATTGTGTTGTATTGTTTCGTATTATAGGTATAGTAGTATGTATAGGTATACGTAATATTATAGGCATTCGTAATACTTACGTATTGCGTATTATATTGTATTTTATTGTATTGTATTGTTTAGTATTATATGTATAGTAATACGTATAGGTATTCGTAATATTATAGGTATACATAATACTTATGTATTACATATTGTATTATATTGTTTCGTATAATAGGTATAAGTATTACGTATTATACTGTATTATTTCGTATTTTAAGTATCACTTACTACATTGTATTGTTATATACTCTACTGTATTTCAGTACCGGCTAAGATCGACACCTCTGACACTATATCCCTACCCGAGGTGATGCTTAGCATGGCTATCACGATGCACTGCCCCGCTAGCGGCATCCCGACCCCTCAGGTCTCGTGGTTCAGGGACTCCCAGCCCGTGACCGTCAACACCTCGAGCGTTCAGATCCTCGACGAGGGCTGGAGGCTGAGGATTAGCCAGGCCGAGCTCTCCCACGCCTCGAGGTACTCATGTAGGGCCAAGAACATCGCGGGAGAGACAGAGAAACACTTCGATCTCAGCGTACTGGGTGCGTACTGAGATCTAGTACTCGAGTACTTCACGTGTAGTAGAGTTGTTTACTAAGTACTTCACGTGTAGTAGAGTTGTTTACTAAGTACTTCACGTGTAGTAGATTTGTTTACTAAGTACTTCACGTGTAGTAGAGTTGTTTACCAAGTACTTCACGTGTTGTAGAGTTGTCTCTCCGTAAATGTGAAATAAAAGTGGTTGCATGCAACAGCCTTGTCTTGCTCCCATTCCTGTTCCCCCTTCTCTCGTTAACCTCTGTTGAACTTTGATAATTGCGTTTTGGTTCATGAATGGATTCATAATTAATCTTCTGTCTCTCCAAACTACTCTAATTTCTCTCAAAATTTCTAACATCTTCACTCACTGGGGAGGGGATTTAGCCCTCTCAGTTAAGCTGCGCGTCAATTGAACGAAGTAAAGCCACGTTGCGCGCGGTTAGTAAATAGTGGGCGAACACTTTGGAAGGCAGAGTGTCGACAGCTTTGAATTTTAAATAATCCCCAGGGTGTTGAAGGTTATTCTTAAATCCGCGTCGGCTTCTATTGGAGCGCCAACAAAAGGTAACGATTACTAATAACCATGGAGGAGAAAAGGAGGCAATAACGAAAACTACAAAAGCAGAAACCAAAGAAAGGAAACTATGTAACACATGCGTTATGCCATGTGTGTAATTATACAGAATAATAATACTCATTTTACCCCGTCAAAGGCTTTCTCTAAATCTACAAAGCATAGAAAATCCGCACTGCTCTTAGCTGCGTTCATATATGACTCGCATTACCTCTATAGTTTCTCTTGTGCCGCATCGCTTTCTATATCTAAATCGTGATATACCTAATATATATGCCTTAGATTGAGAGTGTTTGTTTATTATTTTTAATTGTATTTTTCATGCATGTTATATTAAGCATATAGTTCTGTAGTACGAACATTCCACTTTAGTTTAGTTTTTAGGAATAGAGATAAATTACTGATCTGGTAAAGTTTTCTGGCGGTTTATCGATTTTATATACGTCAATGCATAGATTCAAACGACGCGGGGTTAATTCTACATGCATGTTCGATTTATTTCCATGTCTTTATATCTGTGAATAAAATGAATTAGTGGTGTTTTATTGTACATGCTTGCACTGGATACTTGAATATTGCACGTATGTTCAAGGAATGACTAAAGCAAACGAACATCACGTGACAAGATCCACAGCTCACAAAATCTTTTACAAAGCCGGTAAAGCTAACGTTAACGTCAGTTTCCTCACTCGAAAGCGATGTCAGTGACTGGCGAGCCCAGGATTTGAACCCCGCACATACTGATCCGCGGTCGAGCATCTTACCGACATCGCCACTGGCTTCAGTCGGCTAAATCTCCTACATGGGCTGACAGAAAGCCGCTGTCAAGCACTGGTGTAAAATAATTTAAAAATAATAATAATAAAAATAATAACTGATCGTTTTCTTTCCAGTCACGCCAACGATTGATCGGAGGGATTTAACCACAGACCCTAAAGTCATTCGCAACCAAACCCTAGTCATCAACTGCCCAGCGAGCGGCACCCCACAACCCAACATCGTGTGGCTGAAGAATGGAGACCTACTAGACCCCCTGTTCCACCCTAATGTCGAGCTGTTGGCTGGAGGAAGGCAGCTGCGCATCAGCGCCGCATCGGTCAGCGACTCGGCCGTCTACCGGTGCCTCGCTACCAACAAGGCGGGCAAAGATAGTGTCGACTTCAACGTGGCTGTACAGAGTATGTTATTATTATTATTTTATTTTATTTTTTAATTTTTTAATATTATTATTATTATTATTAACAACTAAAACTTATTTAGCAGTGTCGTGGCCGAACTCGGTCATCGAGACTGCTTTACAGGAAGAGTTCAATAGTAATCATGAGCTAAATAACAATTACATTTCAATTAATATCTAAAGTAGTAAAAATTTCAACATATGTGCGGAACATTACGCTATCCAGCAACACTCATTCCTGTCTTCATATACAAAATACCTATAGTAAACATACATACGTATATAGTACTTTGTATTGTGTATGTCTTGTGGATTAATTGATCAATCAATCAATCATTAGAATTGATATCATATTAATCGTGTGTAGATGGTGGTGGTGACTGAAATGTTTATTCTGGTATGAATTCGTATGTAATTTTGGACTTCTGTTAACTAGTATGGAATATTATTGTGGTGTGTGATTCTAGAATTAAATAAACTCTCTCTTTCTATCCCTCCCTCTGTCTCTCTCTCTTTCCCTCTCTCTCTCTCTCTCTCGCCTCTAGGACAGTGTTTAAAGTGGGAGTGAGAGCTATGGGAAAGGTCTGAATTTTTGCCCCCCCCCCCGTAATGTATTTACAGGTCTCCTAGTATCTAATACTAGTATCTAATATGGACCTAGGGCTAACAAGGGAAAGCACCTAAGAAAAGATGAGAGCTAGGCTTTTCGTCTCCCCCAACTTTAACCACTGACTTAGGAAATAAAAACTTTAGATTTATCTCTAATATTGCATTTTCTATTGAAAATAGAAATTTTATATTCTATTTTCTCATTTAATATTGGATTTTCGATTGATGGATTTATTAAGTTATTGATTTATTTGTTTAATTGATTTATTTATCGATTCAGTTGCAGTCTACGTCTTTAACATTGAAGTATTTGTTTCGAGTACTCACTTATTACATAAATCTAATGGATAGATATAAAGAGCTGTTCGGTTTGTTACATTTAATACCCATATTATGCTTAATCTATATCTATTTATTAATTAGAACCTTTGTATCATTGATTCCTTACATTGAAACCATTCTAAATGGGAGTACTAAATGGAAGACTACACTGTTTTTTTTTTTACGTCTGTAAATTCTATTAAACATTTTGCTACAATTTGTAGCAACTTGGTTAAAAAAAACTAATGTTATCGTCAGTTTCCTCACTCGAAAGCGATGTCAGTGAAAGGCGAACCCAGGATTTGAACCCCGTTCATTCTGATCCGCGGTCAAATACCTTACCGACATCGCCACTGGCCGAGTATAAATTGCTCTTCATAATTCTAGTAGTACTTCTATTGCTTGCTTGATTAATTGATTGATCCATTTATTGATATTTGATTGATTGATTGTGCTATTAATTGATTCTTACCTTATTAATTGATTGATTGATTGATTTCAGTACCGACCTCGATAGATCGTACCAAGCTTGACTACTACCCCAGTGTTATCATCAACCACACTCGTATACTAGAGTGTCCAGCCATTGGCATACCGCCACCGCGCATCACATGGTACAAGAACGGGCAGCCAATGGGAAGGAAGGATTTTGAGGAAGTAGGTCACGTTGCCCTACATCAAGATGGCGGCAGATTGGAGATTATAACAGCTAGAGTGAACGATGCCGCCAGATACGAGTGCCATGCTGAAAACGATGCGGGGTCAGACAGGATCTCATATGATCTGAAAGTGCTAGGTATAACATTAGACTGCAACATATTCGTGATTATAATACCGATGATGATGATGATGGTTATGATGATGATGATTATGATATAGCATGTCGATTATGACTAGATAACAAGAAGAGCTTAATCATTTCATTGCAAAAGCTAAATAATTTTTAAAAAATGTTTTATTAAAAGCATTATTATTTAATTAAAAAGCTTTATTTAGTTAAAGAGTTTAATTATTTCATTAAAATGCATAATTATTTTTTTAAAAGCATAATAATTTAAGGTCGGATAGGGTTGGCATAAATAAGAAACTCACAGTTATCACAAGAAATAGAAAGAAAAAACTGGATTGGTCATGTAAAAAAAGCTAACGTCAGTTTCCTCACGCGAAAGCGATATAGTGACGGGCGAGCCCTGGATTTGAATCCCGCACATACTGATTCGCTGTCAAGTAAAAATTTACATATGTCTCTGTAACTGTTAAATATGGTATTGTAGCTTTTGTCTAACTTTTCGTTCACCGTTGTTCACTTGTTTGTTGCACGTGTTTCAGTTTATCCTCTCAGTTTCTGTTTGAATGTTAATTCTTAAACTCGTATGAGTAATCCTGTCAGTTTTATTTGACGAATACAGAGATTCACATTAAATCGTATTGTAGAATATTTCATTTCATCGTATCATATCGTATCGTATTGTATCTTATTGTATTGTATCGTATTGTATTGGATCGTATTGTACTGTATTGTATTGTATCGTATTTTATTGTATCGTATTGTATTGTATTGTATCATATCGTGTTGTATTGTATCATAACGTATAATATCGTATCGTATTGTATTGTATCGTATCGTATCGTATTGTATTGTATCATAACGTATAATATCGTATCGTATTGTATTGTATTGTATCATATCGTATTGCATTGTATCATAACGTATAATATCGTATCGTATTGTATTCTATCGTATCGTATCGTATCCTATCGTATCGTATTGTATCGTATCATATTGTATTGTATCGTATTGTATTGTATCAGTTCCACCTAGTATCAACATTGCCACCAGTACTACGCCACGCCCACAGGTGGTGGTGGGTTCCACTATTGTGATACACTGTGACGTGTCTGGTATATCAACCCCCACCATCGAGTGGATGGCTAATGGTCAACCACTGGACGTCAGCAATCCAAGGTTTGTGGTACAGCTAGCAAGAGAAGTGATTAATTCTTTTAATATTCTACTAAATTTTATTCTTATAATTAGCTAATTACTTAAAGATGTTACACAAAAGTAATTCGCCTTAATCGTTTCAATTTCTCTGTAATGAATTAAAATCTATTTTTTACAATATCGATTTATAACTGCGTGCATTGCTTAATTAATTGTCGTATATGTAAATTATATTTAATTTGTCCCAAGTATAGCCCTAAGAGAAGAGAAAAAAGCAAGTAAAGCTAAGGTTAACGTCAGTTTCCTCACTAGAAAGCGAAATCAATGACGGACGAGCCCAGGATTTGAACCCTGCACATACTGATCCGCGGTCGAGTATCTTACCGACTTCGCCACTAGCTCCAGCCAGAGAAGTGATTAATTTAAAGAGAAAACTCCATCTTAATGAAAAATAGCACATCAGAAAGAAAAGCTCTTACATAGGTTATAACTCTTCTGTAAGAGTTATAAGTGCTCTGGCTGGAGCCAGCGACTATATCGGTAAGATATTCTACCGAGGATCAGTATGTTCGGGGTTCAAATCTTGGGCTCGCCCGTCACTGAAATCGCTTTCGAGTGAGGAAACTGACGTTAACATTAGCTTTATCAGCTTTTTATATAGGTTATTGGCTAATAAATTAAAATATGGGAAATGTGCAAATCTAAATTAAATTAAGCGATTTAATAAAGGCATAGTACATTATATATGAAATTCAAACTTGCGGATGGTGATGTGTATAACTCAAGTGATGGATCGAGATCAGTGGATGAAAGGGTTGTAGTGATATATTGATTGTTGTGGGCGGAGCTACGAGCTAACTGACATTGATTGATTGATTGATGTAGATACCGCTTGCAGTTAGATGGGCGGAGCTGCATTTTCACTAATGATTGATTGATTGATTAATTAATTGATTGATTATATTAACTAATTGATTGATTTATTTATTTATTTATTTATTTATTGATTGATTCATTGATTGTTTGAATGATTGATTGATTGATGTAGGTACCGATTGCAGGCAGATGGACGGAGTCTAGAGATTTCATCCACCGAAGTGTCCGACACGGGCAGCTACACGTGTATCGCTAAGAACGAGGCTGGTATAGCCGATAGAGACTTCGATCTAGAAGTGCTGGGTATGGGTGCTGATATTATGCAAATTTTCTCTCTCTCTCTCTCTCTCTCTCTCTCTCTCTCTCTCTCTCTCTCTCTCTGTCTCTCTCTCTGTCTCTCTCTCTCTCTCTTTAATGTTCTGCAATGCGGCAAGTCCAAGCTACATATTCCTATTCACATACTCCTTTCGCGCTCCATAAAGTGCACATCATAGATCAACGAATTAGTCACAGGAGGCTATTCCTTATCCGAAACTTAATGTAGCCTTGGGAATAGTATGTCCTCTGATGTGGATTCTCATTACCTTCCTCTGTTCTTGCTCAGTCACCTCTTGCAACACATGCAGTTCATGATTAGTATATCTTTCAGTGGCGCGGACTCTTCACAGGAAATAGAATAGAAACACCACACTGATAGTGATAAATATATATATATATATATATATATATATATATATATATATATATATATGCGTGTGTATATATATATATATATATATATAGTCTATATATATATATATATATATATATAGTCTATATATATATATATATTTATATAATTTATATATATATTTATGGATGTATATATATATATATATATATATATATATATATATATATACATATATATATAGTGTTCTAGTTTTATGATATATTGCTTTATTTACTATAGTCTCGTGTTAAATTTACAGTACCACCCTACATAGACGTGACCGACCTTGACCTATATCCTAAGGTCATAAAGGGCAAGGTCGTACTCTTGCACTGCCCAGTGCAGGGCATCCCATTCCCTAACATCACGTGGTACAAGGACAACCACGTCCTCTTCGAATCGCCGAGGGTTCGGGTTCTTCTTAGCGGGCGACAACTGGAGATATCACAGAGTGAAGAGTTCGATTCAGGCAAATACACGTGTGAGGCGGTGAATATAGCAGGGCAGGCTAGACAGGAATTTAACCTTAGTGTACTGGGTGAGACAATCAATCAATCAATCAATCAATCAATCAATCAATCAATTAGATACACCTGTGAGGCGGTGAATATAGCAGGGCAGGCTAGACAGGACTTTAACCTTAGTGTACTGGGTGAGTTAATAAATCAATCAATTATTCAATCAATCATTCATTCAATCATTCAATCAATCAATCAATCAAACAATCATTTAGATACACGTGTGAGGCAGTGAATATAACAGGCCTGGCTAGACAAGAATTTAACCTTAGTGTACTGGATGAGTTAATTAATCAGTTAAGCGATTATTTATCAGTTAAGCAATCTATTAATCGACCCTGACTTTGAATTTCACAAATTTATTACTGGTTCTTGTTATTGTTGTTCTTGTCAAAAATTTTCTTCAAAACAAAGCGTTACATACGTCAATATAGTAAGTTGTTCGCGCATGTTGTTCCGATGCCTGACAGTGCTCGATGTTGGCATGGACGACAGTATCAGTGTGATTATGTTGTTGTTGTTGCTACAGTGCCGCCAGCAATTGATGAAGCCAACCTTGTTGACAATCCTAAGATCATTGTAAACAGAACCGTTCTGCTGGAATGTCCCGTCGCCGGAATTCCCCCTCCAAAAGTCCGCTGGATGAAGGACGGAGAACCAATCAGATTGCGAGGTAAATTATTTTGTAATTTTATGTAATTATTTGGTTAATTTTGGTAATTGTTTTGTTTATTTATTAATTATTATTATTTGATAATTATTTGGCAATAATTTTTGGTAATTATTTTTTAGGTAATTATTTTGTAAGTTTAGGAATTTTATGGAAAGTCCACGATGAGAAGAGAACAGCTCGTATCAGAATCACAGGTCACATGATTACGTCTAATCTATCACGGCCTTTGATGATCACGTGACAAAACTCTTCCACTTTACTCCATCAAGTGGTTGATCCTTGGGAGCTCCAGTCCCGTTTTACTTTATGACTCATCCATCCACCTGGGCTCGCCCGTCACTGACATCGCTTTCGAGTGAGGAAACTGACGTTAACATTAGCTTTGCCAGCTTTATACCTGTCTCTCGGCGTTCCGTACCTTTCTGTCTTTTTTTCATACCCAGCATGATTTTTTACTTCAGGCTATTGCCTCAAATTATGAGACAATAAAGCTGGTAAAGCTAATGTTAAAGTCCGTTTCATACCGGAAAGCGATGTCAATGACGGGCGAGCCCAGGATTTGAACCCCGCACATACTGAGCCGCGGTCGAGGATCTTACCGACATCGCCACTAAGGAATGTTAACATCTGCTTCAAAGTTATATTTTCAAATGAGTTAGTCTCTCCAGTTTCTTAAAATTTAGTAGCACATTACTTTTTTTTAAATACTATAATTAAATATTTAAATTACTACTTAGAGATACATCGAAGTTCCTAGCTTTAAAGAATGACCTTGAGAGGAGGTCACCCTTATAATGACCTTGAGAGCAGGTCACCTTTATTATGACCTTGAGATCAGGTCACCTTTTATAATGACATCTCAAATTGAGAGCAGGTCACCTTTATAATGACCTTAAGAGCAGGTCATCTTTATAATGACCTTGAGAGCAGGTCACCTTTATAATGACCTTGAGAGCAGGTCACCTTTATAATGACCTTGAGAGCAGGTCACCTTTATAATGACCTTGAGAGCAGGTCACCTTTATAATGACCTTTAATAATAATAATAACGGCACACTGGGTCAGGAACCACAGATGCTTGTTTAAGACCCATTTCCTCCTTCCTTTCCATGGTTATTAGTAATCGTTGCCTTTTGATGGCGCATCAATTGCAGCCGGCGCGGATTTAAGAATAACCTTCCATCACCCTGGGATTTTTTCCTTCCTAAGCTTTCGCGGGTTTCGCGGGTTTCACCTTTAAATTATAAGTATATGTAGATATGCCTATAAAGGAAGAGTCAGTTTGTTCAAAAATATCTACAAGTTACAAGTTGGAATAAATATTAATAATGTTACACGGACCTACTCGTCTTCAGCTGTTTCTGCTGATCCTAGTCAAGTCTACAAGCCGTGGTCTACAGAGGTTTTTTGATAATAATGTGACACTTTTTAATCTCTTTCTCTCTCTCTCTCTCTCTCTCTCTCTCTGTCTCTCTCTAGTTTTCTGCCATGTGGCAGGTCCAATATACTTATTCCAATTCATATGCTGCTTTTCACCCTTCATAAGAAGCACTCCATCGATCAACAAGATAATTCCTTTAAAATGGCTACGCCTTGTCCACACATTAATGCTGCCTATATATTGTGAATAATGTAACTTCTGAGGTGGTTTCCCGTTGCATAGCTTAATTATTGCTCAGACACCTCCTACAATGCTTGCAGATTGGTCTGATACTATTGGTCTAAGACGATTGGTCTAATATGATTAGTCTAATATGATTGGTCTAATTCGATTGGTGTGATACTATTGGTCTAAGACGATCGATCTAATTCGATTGGTCTAATATGATTAGTCTATGATTCTGATTGGTTGGTGTGATATTGGTCTAATTATTGGTCTAAGACGATCGATCTAATTCGATTGGTCTAATATGATTAGTCTAATATCGATTGGTCTGATACTAATTATTGGTCTAAGACATTCGATCGATCTAATTCGATTGGTCTAATACGATTGGTCTAATTCGATTGGTCTAAGACGATCGATCTAATTCGATTGGTCTAATACGATTGGTCTAATTCGATTGGTCTAAGACGATCGATCTAATTCGATTGGTCTAATACGATTGATCTAATTCGATTGGTCTAATACGATTGATCTAATTCGATTGGTCTAATATGATTGGTCTAATTCGATTGGTCTAATGTGATTGGTCTATTCTTCAGTAGTGTATTACGAGCTCATATTGAGATCTCTCTGCGATCATTCGCTGCACTTAGCAGCTAACATCTTAGCAACGGAAAATAAGATAAATAGAAATATATGAAATAAATGAGAAAGGCAACGGGAAACCACCTCAGAAGCCATACTTTTCACAAGCTATGGGCTAACAGAAGGTATGGATAAGGCATAGACTTTGTGAAGGGATTAACTTGTTGATCTAAGGAGTGCACTTATGGAGCGAGAAAACAGACTTTGAGTGTGAATATGCACCTTGAACCTGCCACTTGGCAGTGCACCGAAGAGAATAAGAGAGTATATGAACTAAAAACAATTTTTTATTTAGATAAATGTTTATTGTACTTGGTTCAGGTGGAATGCAGTTGGTGGCTGGTGGTAGACATCTGGAGATAAGCAGAGCCCTGGTGGAGGACACTGCCAGATACACATGTGTGGCTACTAACGAAGCTGGCGAATTGAGGAGAAACTTCGACCTGGAAGTTCTGGGTCAGTATATGTTTAACTTATTAGTTTATTTATTTATTATTTATTATTAAGAAATATTTATTATTAATTAATTTAGTATTAATTTAGTTATTATTAGCTATTTATTATTTATTATTTTCTTATTTTATTTATTTATTAACTTGAAATAGATTTCTGTTGTGTAGTAATGTTCACGCGCTGGTAAGAGGCGACTAAAGAAGAGACAACAGTGAAGAGATTTTTGTCTTAAGATTACTGTATGCTAGAATATTGTGATGAATTATTTTGATTGATTGATAGATTGATTTATTTATTGAGTGATTTGTTGATTCATGTACTATTAATTTGCACACGTTCAGGGGCTATTATAGAATATTACATTATAGAATGTCTTAATAGCGTAGGGGTAACGTCATGAAGTTTTAAATGACAAATCCTGAGGTGAATTGAACCCTCATGGGTTCGAATCCCAGCCGCGCTGATATGAGAGTAAAATCTCGGACATTCATTGGACTGGTTACATGGAAAATGGCCTAACGGTTTAAACATGTGGTATTAAAAGTGATAGATATCAACACAGTTGATCATTTCACTATAATGCGTGTTTACTTCTTTACTCGATAGATGAATGGAAGTTACACTGTTCTAGCGTTATTGTTACAATTAATTAATTATTCAGCATAATTTAAGATTGAGATTTAAACTAATGGAATGGTATGAGCATACTGTGATTGGTGTTAGACAGAGAGGATAGGCTAAGGGCCATTCGTATCCCGATCCGGTTAAACAGGGATTCTAGGGAATATGAAGGTGATGATGATGTTTCAGATGACGATGATGATGATGTTGATGTTGAATTAAAGATTTAGATTTAAGGAGATTTCTCATTGCCTTGCTCAGTTCCTGTTTAGTCTTCTTTTACGATACTTGCAGTTAACAAATGATATTCTTCAGTGACTCGGTCATAACAAGGAAAGACTAAATGCTAGTGATTGACGTATATTAATTAATTGATATAACTTACTTATTTACTTTAGATTATTTAATTAATTGAACGATTGATTGATTAACTTCTTGTCTGACTGATTGATTAATTGATTGATTGATTGACTGCTTTACTGACTGAGTGATTAATTGACCGCTGAATTAATTGATTGATTGATTAATTTACTGATGGATTGACTGATTGATTGACTGTATGTTTGAATTATCTTACTGATTGATTAAAAAATCGATCTCTGACCTCTCTGACATTGCCTTACGGCGACAAACGGGTAAAAGTCTATTGATTGATTTATTACATAAATCAATTGACCGATTTATTGATAAATTAATCACAGTAGTCTCAAATAGGGGATTGGCTGGTGGTGTGATGTAGGACAGAGAGAATTTGAGACAGTCTATTTGTATCGCGACCCTGGTTAAACTGGGATTCATGGGAAGAAGAAGATGATGATGATTGATTGATAAATTAATTGACAGATTGATCGATAAATTGATCGACTGCTTTACTGACAATTTGATTGATTGATTGATTGAATAACAGTTTGTTTGATTGATTGACTGACACCTTGATTGACTGACAGTAGGATTGACTGCTTGACTGCCAGTTTGATTGATTGATTGATAGTTTGATTGATTGGCTGCCAGTTTGATTGATTGACTCACAGTTTAATTAACTACCTGACTGACAGTTTGATTGATTGATTGATTGACTAGTCCCTGCCTCTATCCTGGGAGAGATAGCCCAGGACCTGGAGGTGATAGAGAACCACACTGTGTACATGGACTGTCAGGCTGAGGGGATACCTCCCCCCACTATCCTCTGGTTCAAGGGGCTCACCCCCCTACTCGACATCCCCTATGCCAATGTGCGGGAGCTGAGTGGGGGGAGACAGCTGGAGATGAGGGACGTCAAGGTAGGGGATGGGGGTCTCTACAGGTGTCAGGTGTCCAATGTGGCAGGCCAGTCCAGCAAGAGGTTCAATCTCACGGTGCTCGGTGAGTTGTTGTTGTTGTCCTCGTATGTTGTTGTTGTCATCGTATGTTGTTGTTGTCCTCGTATGTTGTTGTTGTCCAGGTATGTTGTGTTGTCCTCGTTTGATGCTAGCTTATTATACTAGTACCACTCTCAGCTTTACTGAAAGCATTGTACCATTTTACTTGTGCTGATTACCCTTGTACTAGTTTCAGCTCAACTGAAATCATTGTGCCATTTTAGTTGTGCTGATTACACTGGTGCCATTTTCAGCACTACTGCAATCATTGTGCCATTTTATTTGTGCCGATTACACTGGTGCCATTTTCTGCTCAACTGAAATCCTTGTGCCACTTTAGCTTCAGCTACACTGACATCTTTGTGCCGATCTAGATGTGCTTATGCTATTTCTATCATTACAGCTCATTCAGTTGTACTTGTGTTATTTTCAGTTACAGTATATCAGTATGTCTTTAAGGGCTGTAGTTTTTTGCTTTTTGAGGGGTGGTCAACTAGATAGGTTACTTGTAACCTCTTTGACGGCCTTGTTTGTGTATGTCATTGCATATTTTGAGTGTATCGAAATAAACATAGTTCTCTCTCTCTATAATATTCTTTCTCGCGTACCTAGTGGCATTATTTTATATCTTACACTAAAGACAGGAAGGATAGACATGGAAGCACAACGTTGACCTATGAAAGAGAGAACATGGCAAACACTTAAACTCTTGCATCCTCATATAAAGAATTTCATTGTCGCAATAAAATGGTGTTTATTGTAAATATTTTTTATGTAAACTCTGCATGATTGAATGCCCCTTTCCGGTGTTCTTATTAAATAGAATTGACTATTATCCAGCAGTACCGCCACGGGTTAACGGAAATTTTAAATAAACTCTACATGATTGTATGACACTTTTCGGTGTTCTTATTAAACTGAATTGTGTATTTTTTCGCAGTACCGCCACGCGTTAACGGCAGCCGCATGGAGACGGATATCTCGGTGATCAGGAGGCGCCCGGCCCGCCTCGAGTGCGAGCCCAGCGGCACCCCCGAGCCGTCGATCAGGTGGCTGAAGGACGATCGACCCCTGGACGTGGAGGCGAGCCTGCAGCTGAGGGCCCTGAGAGGCGGCAGGGTCCTGCAGGTGGTGGCCGCCGAGCCCGGGCATGCAGGGGTGTATGTGTGTGAGGCTAGCAATGTGGCCGGGATGGATAGGAGGAGGTTTAATCTAGAAGTGCAGGGTGAGTGGATAGAATCAATCAATCAATCAATAAATCTTTAAATCTATAGGAGAAAGTTTAATCAAACAATCGATAGGAGGAGGTTTAATCTAGAGGTGCAGGGTGCCTAGATAGAATCAATCAATCAATCGATTAATGAATTAATGAATCAATCAATCGATTAATGAATCGATAGGAGGAGGTTTAATCTAGAGGTGCAGGTTGCTTAGATGGAATCAATCAATCAATCGATTAATGAATCGATAGGAGGTTGTTTAACCTAGAAGTACAGGGTGAGTAGATAGAATCAATCAATCAGTTAATCGATAGGAGGAGGTTTAATCAATCAATCGATAGGAGGAAGTTTAGTCTAGTAGTGCAGGGTGCATAGATAGAATCAATCAATCAATCAATCGATTAATGAATCGATAGGAGAAAGTTTAATCTATAGGTGCAGGATGAGTAGATAGAATCAATCAATCAATCGATTAATGAATAGATAAGAGAACGTCTATTCTAGAAGTGCAGGGTGGGTAGGTAGTATCAATCAATCAGTAGACTGATTGATTGAGTGATTTATGAATTGATTGTTGATTCATTGATTGATTGATTGATCTCACAGTCCCACCAGATTTATTGATTGATGTATTGATTATTGACTTATTGATTGATTGATCTCACAGTCCTACCAGCTATTAACCGGTCACACCTGGTGGAGGAGCAGCAGGTGGTTGTTGGTGGAATGATTGATAGATATATCGATTGATTATTGATTTATTGCTTGATTGATCTCACAGTCCCACCATCGATTAACCGATCACACCTGGTGGAGGAGCAGCAGGTGGTTGTTGGTGGAACAGTGGAGCTGTTGTGTGAGGCAGAGGGCACCCCGGAGCCTCTGATCTCTTGGCTGAGGGACGGTCAACCCTTCTCGTTCCAATCTCATCCCAACCTGAGGCAGGAGGGAGGGGGCGGGCGCTTGACAGTGTCCAACGCTCAGCTCGTTGATATAGGTGGATACACGTGTGTGGCGTCAAACAGTGCGGGCAATGCGAGCAAAGAGTATCTGCTGAATGTGCTGGGTGGGTATTGTACAGCTTTCTCTCTCCTCGCTACATCTTTCCGCTCTTTCTAACCGCTACCTCTTTCTTTCCCTTTCTCTCTTTCTCTCTCTCTCGCTCTCTATTTCTCTCTCACTCTCACTCTGTCTGTCTCTTTCATCTTGTCGGTAGCATATTCGCGGTCGAATATATTACTATAACATATTCGACCGCGGATCAGTATGTGCGGGGTTAAAATCCTGGGCTCGCCCGTCATTGACATCGCTTTTGAGTGAGGTCGACTATCTTACAAGAAAAACAACGCCACAGGCACCAGCCATCTCTTTCTCTCTCTCTCTCTCTCTCGCTGTCTCTATTTCTCTTTCTTTCTATTTCTCTCACTCTCTCTCTGCCCCTCCTCCCTCTCTCTCTGCTTCTCTCTGTATTCATGACTCACTAGATTTCTAGCTGACGGAAGACAAAACAAAATAATAATAATAATAATAATAATAGAGGTTTAAC